>NW_019060000.1:428849-442322 GCF_000696155.1 Zootermopsis nevadensis | reverse complement strand
CTGCGTAGCTGAGTGGGTGGACTCCTTCGTGTGGGTTTGATCCTTTTTTGGGAACTAGAAAATAATCTGACATCGGAGTGGAGAGAACAGAAGAGAAGGAACGATTTTTGGAAATAAGGAAAGTAGAGTGAGAGAGAAGACAGCATTTACTAACGAAATGTTTTAGTTGTTGATGTAGTATCTCTACTGAAGAGTTCCGTCTTCTGGGTTGTTGCGCTGTGTAGTCTGGTCGATGTTTACCAACGTTTCAGAGGTCATACTGCCTCCGTCATCAGGGCGATGATCAGGGCCCTGATGATGGAGGCACTATGACCTCTGAAACGTTGGTTAACATCGACCAGACTACACAGCGCAACAACCCAGAAGGCAGAAATCTTCATACTAAGAATCGCCCTGATGACGGAGGCAGATGACCTCTGAAACGTTGGTAAACATCGACCAGACTACACAGCGCAACAACCCAGAAGACGGAATTTTTCATACTCACCGCTGTGAAAACCTCAAATCCTACATAGTATCTCTACTGTTGATTAGTTATGTCCTGTTGTCCTGTTATCTGATAAAGAAGGAGGACTAGGAAAATTGCTAAGCAAGGGTTGGAAAAGAGAGAAAAGAAATGTAAGACAGAAACAAAGGGAACGAGGTACAAATAAAGGCGATCAAAATTTCGGACTACGGGGAGTAGTATACTGACTCTGCTAGCCTGTATGTTTTTATAAGACAAGACACAAGCTGTACCATAGCTCAAGTGGTTATCCTCTGGATTCTTGCGGCTGAGGCCCGCGTTCGCGCATAGAAAGTCTGTATGGATTTTGTGTGGTGGACAAATTAGCACCGATATAAGATTTTTTCGAGTCCCTCGGTTCGATCTTGTCACTATCATTCAACCGCTGCTCCATGTTCACTCATGTATTATCTCGGGGATGAGCGGCCGAAGTTCCACAGATATTGTTTCACCCCATTACAACACGAACAATACATAAAACATAAGTTGCGCTATGAAACAACCATGATCACTTCTTTGTCCAGGTTCGCTTACTTTTTCATGTGCTCTTTGCAAGATCTGCAAATGATCATACTGTGGCGGTCACGCCTGACCGTTCGAATTGCTTTATTTAATCTCAAGAACTAGGTATCAGATTTCGCACGATTTTGGGCACAGACTATCTCATAGAATGTCCAGTCATGTTCTGACAGAGATAAAAGATTAGATTTCAGGTACTTACAGCGGCAAGCATAAAGATGACTATACAAGTTTACGAACGTTTGAGAGGTGCTTGCTGCCTCCATCATCAGGGTGGTGAGCAAGCCACGTTGCTTACTCATCTTCCTTATAAGCAAGCATCTCTGAAACGTCGGTAAACATGTACCAGACTACAAGGCGCAATATCCCAGAAGACAGCCATCTTCGAGAGAGCAGAAATTTTATTATTGTAGCTAGAAAATGCACTTTCACGTAAGCTGGGTAACAGATATAGGCCAAGTATGCAAATCGAATCATCTTGAAAAATAAAACATTTTTAATAACAGTAACATTGAAAGAACAGTCATAGATTGCACATGTTCTTTAGCATATAGCCCCTTAAAACAGTGAACGCTGGAAATATATACAGATTGTGTAAGCACGACTCCAACACAAACCAGATGTAATGTTCATGTTTTGTTTATATTTTCTTTAAACGTTTGTAATATGCAAGTTACACTGACATTCATGTTGAGTTAGAGTATAAAATTGAACATGATTTCGGCACTCATCTTGCAGGGAGATTGATAGTATCAAATTTAATTGATAAACTCCAGAATTTATGAAACTGTGACAGTTGAAACGAAGTCCCCTAGCAAGACATTTCGCGAGAAGATTACTGTATTAGGATATTTATTTTTATTGTGATTGCATCGTGATCCATTATTATTCAGATTTTATTGTGATTCACAATAGTGCTCTCATTCAATCTAGATTATTTCGAGTAGTCGTTCTTTCAAAGAAACAACACATTCGAAGGAATGGAAGACTAATTCACCTGTGCCAGAACGCACGAGTAAAATTGAAAATATTACTATCTTAACATGATCACTGCTTTAGTCCCTACGTGTAATATTACCTATAATTTATCGAAACCAGTACATCTCTCAAAATTGTTTAGCTATTTTTGTATAAATGTTTTAAAAAGTGGTAAATTTGATTTATGAGAAAACTCAAAAACTACTTCTCGTTTACCACTGTGTTTAAAAAGTATTTTTTTTTCTATTTTGGGCTTTAATTAAATGTTTTTAATTTTTTGTTTCTGAACACTTGTTCTTAAAGCCTAATCTACCAAAAACTAAAAAATACTGAGGTCCGGTGACCGTATTGGCCAATTTTGCGGATTACCACGGCAGTTCCATCGGTCAGGGAACTACTCATTCAGGTTTTCCATCACGTGTTTTTTTGGAATGTGGGGATGGTCCATTGTGCTGGAAGTACAACTGTAGTTGTGTTTAGTGTCTGTTCAGACCACCTTGAAATTTTGCTGTAACCGCATATGGAAAATATTTAGAAGTGTAATCCTTTAGTTTGTTGTACGTCTTCCAAATCTTGTGTTTCGGTGGTACTTGAATGTTTCAGATAGTTGAATTATCTAGCTGTTAAATGTTTAATTGCGCATGTTACAAATTAGTCTTTAAGCTGAAACAAACTAGTTACAAAATGGGGAACCAGGCTGGCTTATTTGCATGTTACGTTGCAGTCAGCCATATGCAGTCCAATTTTTACATGGGAAATGACATTTCGTTAGTGTGTCGACAGATGGTTCTGCTGATTTGCTAATAAGCCTACTTTTTTAAACCGCAAATCCCACGCGCTCATTGCCCGTGTCTGACCGAGTCGTCTACGCAGACAGATGGGATTTTAGTTGTGGAAAATTATATTTTGTGGGTAATGCTTGTACATCCATTTGGATCAGTACTCATTATCGGTTGGATTTACGTCAACAGGAATATAATTTCGAAGAGTCCTGTCACCTGTCACTTCCCACGGTCTGTCAATAATATTTTTAACTATTTTTGGTACTAATAATGGAAATAGGCTGTAGCTTTCTAAAATAACATGGATGGTAAATACTAGACTCAAACAGGCTCCATGAAAAGCGTAAATTGATCGAGATTTGAGGTCGATTGTGGTCTTGTGGGTTGACAGATTTTCACGGCGACGAGCATCATATTCGCCGCCGAGTCCTTAGGCTTTCCAATGTCAATGTCACTCCATATTTATTCATGTATCTCCTGGAGGATGGACAGTGGGTCCGTGGGGTGGGGGGCGGAGTTCCATACAAACAAGTAGGATTTGAGGTTTTCACTGCGGTGAGTCCTAAGACAAGACATCTTAAGTCTTTCCCCCTTCGCAACAATAACTGTATAAACTGAATAAAAATTCATGTAAAATTATTACATTCTAACCAAGCATATATAAAAATTAAGCGTGAATTACTGTCTGTTTCTGCAAATAATACAGATAGTTTTTTTCAATAATTGTGTTAGTGGTTTCTTACCCACAGTATAGGTAATTATATTACAGATGTATTTGTACTTGTGTGAAAATAAATTTAACTTATCGGTTGTTTTGCATGGATGCGAAACGTGATATCCTGCCTTGACAGAAGTGTCTGAAAACAAAGCAGATTTACGTTGAAAAATTATTTTACCTAAGGGGATTAAGCATTTAGGATGTTATATAAATAGAATTTTCGTTGTGTATAGTACAATGAAATACAGTAAGCTGCTACTAGATAGTGGAGGAATAAATGCATATATAAATTTTAGAAAACTTTGCGAATACGGTTACTTTAAAGATGGAAAATACTGAAGAGTAACGTCGAGATCAGTCATAAGGACATAGGTTGTGAGGAAGCGAATAGAAATTACTTAGGATAATATCCAGTAGTGAGTTATTTTGTATTTGTGGTATTGAACCTTCAGGTTATACTACCTAGACGTTGTATAATGGAGGATAATTTGCTTCCTTGTATAATTTATTCTCTATCTTAATATTATGTGTATCTTCAAACATTGAGACGGATCTCAACTAACCACCGTAAGCCCTCAACACTTCGCTATTCTGATATGGCAGACTCTGATTATGATCTTCTGGGTTGTGACGCCGTGTATTATCATAGTTAGTCACCAGTCTACACGGTGTCAGAACCCTAATGATTAACAAAGTCATCCTAACCTTTGAGGGAACATCACATCTCACAAGACAGACACTGTTTTCTACTCTTCGGTGCAGTCGAACTTAAACACGATATTTATCTGTAGGATTTGAGGTTTTTACAGCGGCGAGTCTGATGATTGCTGTCTTCTGGGTTATTGCGCCATATATTCATCGCCCTGATGATGGAGGCAGTATGACCTCTGAAACGTTGGTGGAAATCTACCAGACTACACAGCGCAACAACCCAGAAGACAGCATTATTCACAATATTTAAGGTTTTGTTATTTTCTTCAAAGATATATCAGTTAATTTGGTCTTGGTACACAAAGTACAAACATGTGTCGTATAACATATAATAAATAGCCTTGTCGTATTGCGCCATATTTAATGGTGACGTTCACGCGATGTAAGATTATTGACAAGTTTAGACCATTACACTAGGACAGGTATGTTCTAACTCGCGACATTTTTCAATGTTTCACGCGGCCCCCGACTCACAATCAGTTCCCGAATTATCCACGCCGTGCAGCCCGAAACGTTCCAATTTTAATAAATTGTCATTTTAAGTTTGCATGCTGCTTGGGTACAGCAGTTTTGTTTCGGGCAAAGTGAAAATGTGTTTCAATGAAATTCACATCAGTGCGTGCTTGTGGGGAAAACAGAAGAACGAAAAATGTATTTTAAGCTTAAGTTTGGAATTGATAGTTGGCGATCATGATTTTTCTGAACCATGTGTTGGCCCCTGGAACAGCCACCTTTTCTCTGAGCTACCCTTAGCAGATACTTCTTTTGACATCCCTGCACTAGGTTGAAGAAAATGTAACGAGGACAAGAAGATGATGCAGTTAAAGTCGATTAGATGTGTGCTCCAGATTATCCGTTGCATAAAGGTGTTGCATTGACATGGAATGTGAATAAGGATATTTTCTTACGTCATTTCCTCTTTTTACTTCCGTGTCTGTCTCTTTATGAATAATCTCTGCGGGATGAATCTGTCAATGAACGAGTTGCACACTGCTCAGATAAATCTGCAGCTATTGAACTGTGATGCCGCTGTATTTACAGAATGTAGAATGCTTCCTGGCTTGGTCTGACTGACCGTCACTCGAGTGGATGATTACGCTTGTTCGTCCTTTGAACTATTTCCACGGTGGGTTGTGCTGGTGCAGATATGAGCTCATTCTTCTGCTTTTAGGTTCATTATTCGTGGCGTGAAGTGGAGAGAACTCGTGCGATGTCCGACCTGTCTAGTCTCAGGCGTTGACATCGAGCCGGCTGACTGGGCACTGGAATTCCGTATCGAGCGTCTAAAAGCGTTAAAAATATATAAGTTATGTTGTTGGTTGGTTATTCGGTAGTTTTGCAGTTCAGGCAGTCGCTGCTGTTACAAATTTTTTTCGCTCTTGGACAGTTCGTTGAGGGAGTCACCATTGGATATAAGCACAATGTTATAATTGGGGGTTACATTCCCGAACGACCAAAAGACAAGAAATCATCAATATTTTTATAACTTTTGATCTTATCAACGATGATTACTAGGGTACATATCACAAAATTGCTAGACGGTAGATGCTGGTCTTCTAGGTTGTAACGTTGTTGGGGCTTGTAGGTACCGTAGATGCCAACGTTTTGCAGGTTCATACTGCCTCCATCTTCATCTGTTATCAGGTATGTTCCTTAAAAAAAATTGGTCTACCTACAAATTCACAAGGCGCTAGAACCCAGAAGAGCGCCATAGACATGGTTTATATTGTTTCGGAGAGAAATGATGAAGTTATTTAACTACATTTAATTTTTAAATATACCTCATGCCGAAAATTTTTAAACATATGTTGTTCACCCTAATGAGGTCTGTGTGTTATATAATATAAATATTTGTGTGGGTCGAGCCGTTAAAGCGACAGCTGCTCTTTATGCTTTGAGGTTACATTATACCATTACAGCACAAAATAACATAGGGCTCCAATTCCAAAACGAACCGAAAACCATTAGGAGCTTCGGGTATATAACGCACGTGCGGACAGAAGGACACAACCTCCAAATTTTGCTTTATTGTATTTATTTTGTAAGAACTTGTGCAAATCAAACTTATTTCTCAGCGACTAATCAATATTCCAGTTGTTATGATAATGCAGAGTGTACGAACGCCTAACTAAAATAGCCTTATGAATATCCTTCACTGTTCTGGGGCGGATGACGGCAAGGATAACTGAATTATTTTGTATGATAGATGAAAGCAGTGTGCAGCATTCACAGTGACTGTCTGAGGGATGTTGGCATGTTTGCAACTGTGATAGAGAAAATCGATCGAAGTTTATTTTTATGTTCTCCACTGTTACAGTTAACGTGTCATCCAGCCACATTCTAAGGCTGTACGTAACCAAGGCAACATTATCATCATTTTCTGTCTTCCACTGATTAGGCCTAGTTCTAAGATGGCTGTCTTCTGGGATGTAGCGCCGTGTAGTCGTTGGTAAACTTCTACTAAGACTACACTGCGCTACATCCCAGAAGATAGCCATCTTTGTATTTACCGCCGTGACAACCTCGAATCTACTACGATCAGGTCTGTTCAATTGTCGTGTGAACAGACGTTCTATATTTCTGTTTATTTTCCGTTCGTACCGAAGAGAAAGTTTTATAAGTCTTATTGTCGAGCCTTGAAAGGTGGCCTGTGAATAATCTGTTATTTTAATTGCATAAGCATTATTTATTTCTGTACATACCCCAATTTCATCGAATCCAGAGCAATAAAATTTCCATTGTTTGAATTTTGCTAACACCTTTGTTTTAATTTACCGGTGTTTTAGTCTTATGTAAGAAAAACGATGTGTGTCGTGGTGAAATATTAGTTTATTTCTGCGTCAAGGTACAACTTCATAAACGCGAAGGCAAAGATTGGGAATTGTGAAGCGCCTCGTTATCTGGATTATTCTTGTTAAATTCTGTTCCTTACTCCATGCTGTATCTTCCTCAACCCTTTGTCAAACACCTTACCTCGGAGAGGGACATCAGTTTTCACATGCACAGAAAACACCTCTTGTAGTTACTGGCGTACCTACATTTTTATGGAGAAAACGGGAAGTATAAAGTAAGTAAATTATTCATTCCACCTATATTTTACCACTGATTTACGCAAGACGTCTTTGGATAATGCTACGAAGAGACATGTCGTAAGGGATGTGATGTCGATATCATTCTCCTGGGTAGTGACGCCGTGTGAGCTTGTAGATAGATACAAGCTTTTCGGATGAACGTACTCCCTCCATATTCAGGGTTTGCAGTTGAACATTCCGGAGGGTTAATTTGTTAAAAGTTGTACTTCATCTAACGTGGTAGGCGCAAAACATCAGGACCCGCCTGTGGACGCTTTCAGATATAACACGGGCACACTAAAAGTTTGATTACTCCTGAAAGGACTTTAACTTAATAATGGAGAAGAGATGCCGGGAAAATGTGTTTCATGGTAATGTACCTCTCTTGGTAGGCATTCTGATAACATAAATGTGGCCAAGGCACGTGTAAGTTGCTCTCCTATATTTCTGTAATGATGCCAGGGTTTCATTACACTTTTAAAAGAAAGTTTCACTATAAAAGTTAAGCACAGGTGTTTAAAATATTTTGTGTTCTTTTAACTAAGTGCATGCAACTGAAACTTAATGGAAAAGTTCTGTCTGTCTGTCTGTCTATAAGTACGTTAAATGTACATCCAAGGGATTTTGATTACATTCTTATGGGCCTAAGTTGCTTTACACTGGCCGAGCCATAGCTCAGGCGGCTAGCCTCTGGCTTCTCACTGTGTCCTCGGATTGCGGATCGAAGTTGAGACCTTTAACTCCGTGTCATGTAAAATACCGAAATGACATTCGTGCAAAGCTGTGGATTGGGATGAGTGTTATCGTTGTTCAGTATTGGGTGTTGACATTTTCTGTGGTTTGAAGAAACGGCAACTGTTATGGAAATTTTATTTGTAAAGTAAAATGAATAATGCCATGATAGCACCTAAAGTCGCTGTTGAGTTTTGGCACTGCTACTTTTTATTTGGACGGCCCCCTTTTCGAATTTCTATTCGTAAACCGGCTGTCGTGGTTGATAATCTTGTGGTTTCCTTAGTCCCTCTTGAAAGTGTTGGGCCTTAAAATATATCAATGCAACTTCTTTCTTTCACGTGCTGAATTCATTATGCATAAATATTAAACAATTTTGTTATTATCTGTTACATAATAGTTTCAGTTCAGATATCGTTCTTGACCCTTTAGATGCCGTACTTCGGACGAGATACCGCGTTAAAACTACAGCCAACTTTTTTTCTATATAGCTTTTGCATTTGATGCTATAACTAATAATAAAATATATTATCTCATGCCGATTAAATTTAACAACCTTCTTTCAAACACTAGAGACTGGGGGTTGCCGGGTAAATACATAAGCTAAAGTATGTGTCTTGTTACAAGATCGCTGTCTTCTGAGTTGTTGCGCCGTGTAGTCAGGTAGAAGTTTACCGACGTTTCAGAGGTGCTTGACGCTTTTATAATCAGGGCGATGAGTAATCTAGTCATGGCCAGTTTCAGAGTAATCATTGCCTTGATGATGGAGGCAGCAAGCATCTCTGAAATGTCAGTCAATTTCTACCCGACTACAGGGCGCTACAACTTAGAACAGAGTCGTTTTCAAAAAGCCGACGTGAGAACCTGAAATATCACTTATGTTCTTCTAAATTAAACTCATCACTGATCGAGGAAGTCGTCTGCACGCGAGTTCAGATGGTCTGCCAACCTCTGTGTAGGCAGACAAGAAATATCTCAACGACTGTAATGACGTGGAGTCCGTGGGGCATCATTCAGAGCACAGCCCTATAGCGCAATTTAAACCTTAGCTTTTCATATGGGATAGCAATTTTATTTACGACTCTGGCTGGTGTGGCTATTGCAGGGTAAGACAAACAGACGCTCTGCTGAAGGTCAGCACGTGTCTTGCTCCGTGCTTTACGGCCACGTATCAGGACGTCTTTGCCGTTGGCTCATCGAGTCCTCCTCGGGGCGTCAGTTGATTACATCTCATTACGGTAATGCAATCTGTAAGCCAATTTCGTGCACAGAGAGTTACAACAGGCAGAATATCCTCCTGCCTTTCATTTCTTCGTTGTTTATTTTTAGACGCTTTCGCAGCTAACAGTTAAAAGAGCACCATTAAGCTTCGCAATGTCTGTCTGTCTGTCCGTGTACCCGTGAAATCTATCCGCATGTAACAGCTCGAGAATCACTGAACGGATTATTACTAAATTTGGTATTAGGGAGTGTTACTGATGTTTGTTGATAGATTCCAGTGCTGGTTAAGATCGGTGAATAATAACGCGCCCTCTGCATGAAGACCTGAGCGATCTATTGCCTTCGGAAATGAATGGATGGACAATCCCCACCCTAATAATTCACGTGCCATGCACTAAGTTCTGTTATAAAGTTCTGGCGAACGCGTCAGTGTAGTTACACTTGGCGTACATCTTCTGACTTGTCTATTTCTTCCTTTGTGTTAGTCTGTCTTTTCTATTCCTTCCGCACTGTTTTTTTTAATTTTCTGCTCTTTGTGGGGTACAAATTAAAAATGTATCTCGCCGCGTTGAAGTGGAGTTTATTTTGTTCCTGAAACTGGTAACAGGGCCAAATAACCACGGATGCAAATGCGATATGTGTGACCCTGCAGACTCTTTTATTCAGTTTATTTCTCATACCTTAATTGCTTTTAGTAATTTCTTCTTCTTCTTCTTTTAATACTCTCTTTGTTCCTTCTGCTTGTGCTCTATTCCTTACTCTGTTCCCTACATTCGGATGAATAGGCATATGCAGTTGTAAACGATGAATTTGTGAAGAATGTTAAAAGAGGGTGTCCTCTGGGTCGTAGCGCCGTGTAGACGTTTCATCGCCCTGATGATGGACGTATGAAGTACCTCTGAAACGTCGATAAAGCAGATTACAGGGCGCTACGTCCCAGAAGACAGCCACATTTATATTAGCCGCTGTGAGAACCTCAAATACTACGAAATTTAATTACTTTCAGGAAGCAAGATGTTTTATAAGCCTCAGAATCTACAGAGGAAACCGATTTTGACTCAGTTTATATATTTGAATAAATATTGTAATAATTTAATACATCTGGCCCAGATTTTTGTGCGGCAGGTAAACATTTCTCCAGTCATAATCTGGAGGACAGAGCTTGTTATAGTATGTAGGCAATTTGTGGTCACCATACACAAGCGGGAACACTTCTGTTACTGACAGTACGGATTGGTATATTTAAAACCCATTTCAATAATTTCAAATGCCAGATTCATAAATTTTCACCGTAGGTATTAAGTTGCTACTTCATGAAATTTGTGCACACGAGGACATGTGTTTTCTTACAGCGTTACACTTCTATTAAACCACCAGTCACCAGGTCACACTTTTGTTTATCTTGATTTGAGAATGGGTCCTTCATTAAACGAAAGTGTATTGCCTGAAAACTGGCGGTGTGTTTTCAGTCATCAGGAGGATTCTGAGAAGAAGAGAAGAGAAGACAAGAGACAGAGCAGAGGAGAGACTAGTTATCGAGTTATAAACCGCTGCTCTTAGCTCTGCTTTGATGTATGTAATGAGTTTAAACGCTAATATTACTGTTAATTTCATTGTGGTAGTGTTCGATTAATCTCATTATAACAGTGTTTGTCGTGGTTTATCTGTGGCAAAAGCGTTTTTCTTTATGAATATCTGAAGCCTTGAATTAATTGCTTCTTTTGAAGGCATTATCTGTTCGCATGTAGGGCTGTGTCTACACCAGAGATAAGAATTATTTTCCGGTTATGGGATTTGACGATTTGGAAGTGCTCGGACAGCCTGGGACAAAATTATGTGAAGAAGCGTGAGTCCCAGTGACATTTCAAAAGACATACAAATAATATTATTAGATATTAACACGGATGCGATATCCTATCTCTCACTGGTTATTTCAGGGTCCTCAAGCAAAAGAGTGAGATCTGGTGCCCCTTGGGGAAGGGCAGGTTGTGTGAGTGTAATACTGTATTGACCCCGTCATTTGTTATGGCGTTTAAGTCTTGGGAGGGGGGATACGTTCTACACATGCTCTGCTCTGTACTACTCTCGAAAATAATTGGGCATGCACTGTTTTGTCTTTTATTTTATTTAATATAATCGAAATAATAGAAATCTACGTTTGTATGCTACCTAGTATCGTAACACCAAACATTCCGTACAGTCACCTTTCTCGTTCAAGGCTGCCAGCAAGATAACTCACAAACTCCAGGAATAATTCTTCTGGTTGTCCAATTTTCTGCGCAGGCAGAACTGAAGCGGTATACATAGAATAATAAGACTGTGGTATTCTAGATAACATCTTACATTTGTGTTGGGTACTTCGTATTTTGTATTTTATGTTATCGGATATGAACTGAAGTTATTAAAAAATAAATCAGCGTTGTGCTGTGAACTGACCTTTGATGAGTTTCAACAGTACAAATTGCTACATGATTTCAGGAATCGCGCGAGCATTACAGTGCGCACGCCACATTCGACTGTGACAGGCCGCATCACAGTTTTCCTCAGTTACCTACTTTCTTCCCATTTACTTTTTAGAATAACTAAATGTTAACTTCACAGTTGTTACAGGTTTATCTATCATTCTGTGGGAACATGAAATCGTCTGTATGATTTGAGGTTTTCACAGCGGTGAGTATGAAGATTTCTGTCTTCTGGGTTGTTACGCCGTGTAGTCTGGTCGATGTTAACCAACGTCTCAGAGGTCATATTGCATCCGTCATCAGGGCGATTCAGACTACACAGCGCAACAACCCAGAAGACAGAAATCTTCGTCTGTAGACTAATTTGCCGGAAGTTCAGTATAGTAATCTGATAATGAATTTAATTTAAACCAGCGTAAGGATAACTAACAAAGTAGGGGAAGTCGATATTAGTCTTCTGGGTTGTAATGCGTTGTGGACTTGTAGGTATAAAACAACATTTTGGGGGAACATGCCGTCTCCATCTTCAGGGGCTCCTGCGTGCTCGATTTCCAAGAGACCAAATCAATATCTTATTCGGTTCTTGTTTCCCCTATCTGAATTTCTTATTCAAGCAATCATAAAATCCTCGAAGTAACTTTTTAAAGATGTTAAAATGACTATAATTTACGGAGTTCTTCATAGATCTCTAGGTTAATCAGCAGTTCTATTTTGAAATTAAAATACTCGAATCAACAACTTAACCCGTGTTCAGTTTTAAATTTGTCATGATTCCATCTGTTTTCTAAAATAGTAAACCGTCGACTAATATGTATTTTATTGTTCTTATTTTAAATTATTCATCCTTAGGTAATTTAATAATGCTGTTTCATCTGCAGATGTTATCTAGCATTAAATGAGATGAGTTATGAATAGTAAGGATTTGGAAAGGGGCGGTCGTGACATTCTTTACGGTAGTTTGAGCATCCATCGGAGAGAAACAGAGGAAAACAACGAAAACCAGTTAGGTAATAGATAACTTTCTGAGATTTGAACTGGGTGCTTCCCTTGTAGTATTGCCGACACACAATTCTTAAGGCCTCATTTTATAAGGCCTACACGTAAAACTGACGTGAGATGAAGGTCATTGAGTTGGGTAAGCCAAGTGAGGAATTTGTGTTGTGCGTGAAGCAAACGAAGTAGGGGGAAACCTGAGACACTGAAGGGCTTGTAAATGCGACTACACCTATCGATCGCACGCGTAGAGCCAAGAGCAGTCAATATTTAATATTCAACATAACCTCAAGTTCCGAAAATCAATAATATTATTGATTATCAAGAGAAGTTTCTGTACAAACGTGGGACAACTGTGTTCTGTTATCTTAACGAACGCGGAACTGTGTAAATGATTATATTATATTAAAGAAAATAATAAGGAAAAGTAAAGTTTAACCAAACAGTTATCGATGTTCGTCTTCCGGGTTGTAACGTCATGTGAACTTGTAGGTAGGTTCCAACGCTTCGATGGAAAGTACCCTCTCCATTTTCATGGCTGAAGACGGCATTTGGTATTTGTTAGCTCACGTAACTGTATGAGTGAAATATTTTTTGGGATTCAGTTGCTTCTGATCAATAGGAAATGTTTTATTGGTGTAGTACCTTGTTTGTTCGTTTAAAACATGAATGATGATTGTTAGAATGGAGAATCATTTTAGTGAAAATGGAGAGTAGACAGTGTATATGTGTGGGTTTATCGTTTTCAAGATGTGAAAGGTATGGCCGTCCGATAACAATT
>NW_019060000.1:415258-428811 GCF_000696155.1 Zootermopsis nevadensis | reverse complement strand
GCAGAACTTAATTTGAGTAGGGAAACTAGGTGACACACAAGTCACGCCGGGCGCTTAGGGTGCGCGAGCGAGGCAGTCTGCACAGGGGCTTCTCAATCACTCTGTATAGTAATTAATTTCTGACGACTTTTCAATCGAGTGCTGCACCAGTCACGCTTCGTAAGTGGCTATTCCTGAATATCGGCGGCTGACCTGGTTAGAATCGTTTATGATCCATATCCAGAGTTCGAAGGTGTTAAAGACGCTATTTCAGAAAATAGCAAAACTACAGGATATACTGAGTCTTCAAAATAAATGACGACACCAACGCCAAAAAATCGTCTTTAAGCAGCATTATTAATGGTATAAAAGTTTGTATTCCCTTAATGACTACAATTTCGAGGTAGGAATGAAGTGGAAATAGGCTAAAATAGCCAAAAGAATGTTATTTTTATGTTTACTGATCAAAGGAAGCCACCGGGTGAAGTTACCTGATTTAGTCCATTCATTCCCAGTCATTCCTAATGCTCTTTGAGGTTTTGGTACTTGGAAATCAATTTAATACTTCGTTTGAATATAACACACATTGACAGGAGGTTTAAATATGAACTACGTGTAATTAACATGTGCATTTATATACAGTGGGTATATATGTATACTGAGAGGGACTTTGTGGCTAATTATTTATGTATACTCGTGCGTTTACATATTTGTTGTAAAGGATATTTATGACTGAGGCATGACGTTTGTTGCTAACATTTGCCGGATTGTTTGCAAGCAACTAAAGCAGAACATTAGGTGGTAATCAGCGTCGACAGTCACGTTTATGCCATGTATTTCAGCTAATTTGTTTTTATTGGCTCGTAATGAAAAAGAAACCGTATTTCTGGGAACTGTACTTATTTGCCTATGTCAACCCTTTCTTTGTGACGGCGCACCGAATCCTGAACGACAGTCCTACCGTTAGACTCTCCGGCCTGCTGCTATTCTACCACCCGCGTTTCCGCGCGCGGCTTCCTCATCGCAAGCACCTCTGAAACGTCGATAAATTTTTACCAGACTGTACAGCGCAACAACACAGAAGACAGCCATCTTCATATTCGCCGTTGTGAGATCCTGAATTTTAAAAGTGAGATTTGTCGTGGAAAAATGTTACATGAATCTGTGGACGGGGTTGAACTGGGTTAGGGCAGGACCCAGTGACTGGGTTTAGTGAACACAGTGATGAATATTTTGGTTTTTCAGATTCCGGGAATTTATTGTAAGCCTTGCGAGGAGGACCGTGTACTGCAGAGCTGATAAAGGTGAAGTTGATTTAATGCTCGCACAACAGACGAAGGAATTGGGTGGAGTAACTCAGAGGCAGGGTGAAATGTAGAAGAGAGGATGAATTCACTGATGACCTTGCTTGTTTGCGTGCGGTGTGTCCCGGATCGGTACATATGCTGATATTGCACATAAATCACGCTACACAATGGGCGGCCCATGATTCCCAAGGCCTCTGAAATCTCTATTTTAAACTCCTGTGCGATCTCAATGAACAAGTATCCATTACACATTTATGAGGCATGTCTTCATAGTAAATGTTGAAATGCGTCGCTAAACAGCGTCATTGGGAGGCATAACTGTTACAGTAATTACGGTACTAATGCGCTTTACATTACATGGCAACGGATTGATTTAATGAATTCGTTTATTTTTCATTTTTATGTTTAATTTGGCTATTTAATGATTCTGTAAACGCTTACAGTAGAGTTTGATTTGTTACATTGCAGCCGTGTAGGACTTATCGAGTTTGTGAGGTTGATGTATACGAGGTGCGATCGGAAAGTTTCAAGACTGCGCGTATAAAAACCCGTACACTTATCTCAGGTATTAAATTCATCCATCACCCTCGAAATAGTTCCCCTGGGAGTGAACACAACGATCTCAGCGCCGCTGCCAAGCCTGGAAGCATCCCTGGAAATCTTTCTTTTTCAGCCTGTCAAGCACCATATGCGATTCTGCCTGAATATCTTCTATCATCTCAAATCTCCTTCCCTTTAGCTGAATTTTCATCCTTGGGAAGAGGAAGAAGTCACACGGAGCTTAGAAAGGAAGTTGGGGTCGGTTCTTGCAAGATCTTTGAGCTCCTGACAAACGAGAAGTCGATTCTGCTTCTGGTCCTCAGACAGGAGCCTTGGCACAAACTTGGCTGCGATGCGTCGCATGTGGAGTTCTTCCTTTAGAATCAGCTAAGAATGCCTCACAAAAGTTTGTGCACGACCCATTTCGAAGTATTTCCCCAAATGCTTGCTTTAGCATTTCATAGGTTTCCGTAGCCGTTTTGGCGAGTCTTTGGCAAAATTTGATGCACACGCCATTCCGAAATCGCAGGAGGGTCGGTGTAATGCACTACCAAAACGCCCGTAACTAAGAAACAAATGCTAATTCGATGATGCCGGCTGGGACACTGATTCACTATGAATGTGGGCCGTACCCCCTAGCGGCAGAAGCTCGTACTACATCCGGTTCGCCCTCTATTGACACAGTCTTGAAACTTTCCGATCGCACCTCGTATTTAAAATATACATTATAACAACATTTCAGAGTTACTCGACTGCTGTATTCAGGTGATTCGTCGGCATTATACTGGCAGATTTCTGATCGTTTTTTGTAATACTGAGCTTGGTGACTCTATCGTGGTAGAACTCGGGACTCTTTGATTACGGCTCTGGCGATTAAGTAATTAGTTCAATAGTTCTTTGAATGTATTTGGCGGTGGTAGTATTTTGTTACTTTGTTTTGGACTTTATCCATCACCTGTTTTTAAAAGCCTGTAAGAATCTTTATACTTTAGAAAATCACTGCGTTTCAAAGGAAGATCTATCCTTCGAAATTTAAGGTTATAACAGACTGTAAGACTGTTTAAAAAACAGACGATAGATGAAGTCTGAAGTAAAGAAAGTAATAAGTTCAGTCGGATTCTTCAGAATGTATTCCGGGATTACCAGGACAAATCTTAGCCAAATTACCGCAGGAGCTATACTGCTCTCCCCCTGAGCGCCTACATGGTGCGTAGCGGGATAGCTTTTTAGCGAAAATAAAGCCATATGGCATTCCATAAATGAATTCCTTGGTAATTGACGTTTGCTTTCCAGCAAGTCAGTACTTCTTTCACCTCTTACGCAACAGAATAATCGATGTGTAGGTAAGTGATTTAAACTGACTGTGAGAGCCTACTAAAGAACCTCAGATCTAACAACCGTTCATGAAATTTTTCGTTTGTTGTTTTTTCCCGCCAGAGCATGTTCATAAAGACTTTTGTTTTGGGTGCAAGTCAGCGTCTATGCTGATGCTGTCAGGTGTTTATTGTCTTATACGATTCAAACCCATCGTATGGACTGAGCGGTTGGCACTCTTATTCATTTTCGGATCTTCTTGGTTCGATTCTCTGTCCAGTGGTCTGCCATTACAAATGCTTTAAAAAAAGAAGCTAAGGAAAGTATTTTGACGTAACAGAGATCAAGAACGTGGAAAAATTTTAACATAACGAAGATTTGTACTTATTTATTCGTATGTTTTTTTAACGACGCTGTCAGTAGCTCAGACTGCATAGCTTCGGCTGATGGCTTGTTTAATAAATGGGAAGAATGCAGAAGGAAGTGGTCGTGGCCCAATTTGAAGTCCTTGCAGGTCGTTATCAACGTTTCTATCTTAATTTCTAAAGACCAACTTCGACAATGTTGATTATAGTAGTAATAACGTTTAAATTCCCTAATTTTAAATCACAAACCACCACCTTATATTTAAATGTAATGTAAACATTTAAAACTTTAAAGTCCTCTCTATATTAATACATATTTTAATTAAGGTTATTCAAGGACTAATGGCAGTATCACGATATTCCTTCAACGTTTTCTGGCGACCGAACACCTGATTCGTTTTCGGGAGATCCCATTTTCGAGTCTTGGTCCATTTTAACATTTAATTTTTTTTTTTTTCATTTCTTCCAGCGACGTGTTCGAATAGTGCTTACTTTTGGCTACAACACTTTTTTAAAACATTCTTTCTAATTTACCAATTATAAATCATCTTACTTTTCAAATATGATAATCTGTGGAGTTCCAGTGTGTTGTTAATGAACTAAATAATTCCGTCGTTTGTGACGGTGTTGATGAACTTTGAAGTTCTGTAACGTAATTTATTGAGCAGTTGACTGTCGGAGAGCTCCAGAAAGGCTCTGTACTAACGGTTTGATGTATATTTTACGAGATTTGGAAACAGACAGCTCTTGTATTTACAGAATTATTTTTGGAAATCTCGTGTCTGTGAACAGCTGTTATGTATTTCAAACCGCGACCTTCGGAATCACTCTATCCAGCCAGACAAGAGGCCTAGGTTTGGCACTTCAATAAACACTCGTACGAGAGTGGCAGTGAACTGGCTTCGTGCAGAAATACTCGTCTCTGATAGACTGATCCAGGTCGTTCTGGTATTTTGAAATTCAGAGAGGTTGTCCCTTTCTCGAACAGAAATTCCGGCGTACTGTGATTGTGTTCACTTCTTTAATATGTATAGACCCTTTTTAAATATGCAGGGGGCAGAATTTTCTATTAACCGAATACACTTATGTCTTGAATAACAGCCAGAAGATATACTCCAGTGGAGTCTGCTTACATATGTTTTTCAATTATTTTTTTTTAAATTTTATTCTGCGTACGTCAGGGGCTTTGATATTTAGATAATTTATTTCATATACAGATATGATTTTGCGCCATTTAACACATTTCCCTTAACAGAGTTCAGAATTATTTTGCTTGTATTTTGTTAACTCTTCACCATAAACCTACCTAAAATGTAGCAAATAAAGGTTGATCTCAACTAAAAAAAATATTTTGTTTAATTTACGTATTTGTGATATGAACTGTTTTTAAAAATCACTGAAACTTTTCCGAGTGAACATTAATATCCGGTACCACATGCACATAAAAGTTCTTAGTTTCTCTGTACGTAAGCATAACGTTGTGAAGCCACTTGGTGGATCGGAGGTAAAACTTCACACATTCTTAACCTGCACACTAGACGTAGCTTGATCAACTTTACTCTCTAGTCTGCTTATACCCGCTTTTAACCGAACAGGTCGCGTGGGTTCTATAAGCCACCTGCCTCGGTGAATAGGCAAATCTCTGCCATTGCCGGGAATCGAAAGGCTGTCGTCTAGCCCGTAGCCATTAATTGTATCGACTGGGCTGTTCCGGCTCTTGTAAGTGGCAGAACTACAAATTAATATCTAAACCGTGTCACGAGATGATTATTTAATTTTCCAATACGGGACGCAAGTTCTGTGCTGAGTGTCACTTTTAATTGAGAGCATAATCCATATCTTGAGCTCTGTTGTGTCTTAATGGGAGAACCTGAGCTAGCTAACATCTTAATCAATCAGCATATGCAAGTCAAAACATTATATGATGTATTGTTTCAGAAACGTCACATGAGAACCAGACGTAATTTCATCTCAGACAATCCATGCTTTCAACATGTTTCAGAGATGAGGTTTCTGTATCTTCCTTCAACTCTTGGCACTGTCGCGAACAACTGTCAATTGACAGGAAACTTTAGCTTTTGTGTCATCGTGATTCGTCATGATAAGCCCACTCTGTTGGAGATGAATGAATTCGTGATTAAGCCATTATTATTATAATGTCTCTGGAAGGGAACATTATATTATTTGAGACTCGTTTACATTCTTTGGTACTGCATTGTCCTTCAAATGCTCTGCCGAGATCGAAAGTCGCTTTAGTGGTCATCGTATTTTGTTGTAGGATTAGTCGTGGTTACCTGAGTCTTTTCAAGCATGTCCTGCGAATTTTACCTTAAAATATAGCACGCCCGTCGCATCAGTCATTTATAGTGAACCTCCTATTTGTCGTTATAGAAACTAAAGAGAAAATCCCCTACCATGATTTGTGCCAAACACTCTACAAGTAAAACTTTTTCTTGCATGGAAAGAAATGGACCCTTCATGTCTAGTCTTGCTTATATTAGGCAACTAAAGCATGGATGTTAGTATCATTGTCATTACTGCCTGTGTATTTGCTGCGGTATTCTGCCATTTATTATGAAATTAAAAATCTGTTATTGCCTCATGGTCGGCTTATCTCAGTTTCGATATTACGTTTGGTTATTCTCACAAAAGTTCTTATAATTAAAAACAGACCTGTATATTATGGCTTAAAATTAATTAGTTTAATTTCTTCCAACTAATTCTTTCTACTTTAAAATTCACGATTATACTAGTGTTTCAGAAATTAGAGTTGATTTCCGACTCTTAACGAAATTAACAATTAAAAAGCTTAATATTAAGAGAATTTAAATTAGGTTTAGTATTACAAGGTAAGATAGAACTTGACGGTCGAGTGATCAGCACAATGATTCTTATTCTGGAGATAGAAGTAGGCTAGCTGTTCTGATTTTACTCAGCCAGTCCGTCCAGTTAAGTGCCGGGATAGTATCTTAAATCACGAAAAGGTATCTTCCATATTCTTTCAAAGTAATTACTCATTAATAATCCTATAATTTTACGCCATATTGTCAAAGAAACTTGAAGTGTCGATAAATAAACCACACAAAATCTTAACCGAAGATGGACGCCGTTTGTCACGACGCCCTCACAAGATGTCATATCTGGCAAAAATAGACCTCAGAATGCCACCGGACACTGCGTTCGAATACCGACGCAAAGCGTCGCTATGTCTATCTTCACGACGCTTCCAAAGGACGACACATTTACCGCAGATGAACTTTCGGATGTCTTTGGAAACAGCGCTAGAAATCAGACGCCTGCATAACGCGCTTTAATTTCCATAAATGAGGCTCGAGATGTCTTTACACACGAAGTTGGAAAACCGACGCAGATTGTCGTGACATAAGAATACGCCATATTTAGCGCAGGTGAGACTCTGGACGCCAATGGATAAGACTTTCGAAACCAATTCCAAGCGTCGGAATGCCAAGATGTGTATAATGGTTAACATACCTAACCTAACCAACTAGACAAACTCGCCTTTCTCGACCAAGATGCTAAAATCTCACAAGTCTCCCTGATTGCCATGTCTCCAGGATTGCACAAGTCGCCAAAGCCGCTCTTACACGACGGTCGCATGGGTCGCCGCAATAGCAACACAGGCATTCTATTGTTTAATAATTCAGTCCATACCGCAAAGAAAACAACGCTTTACCATTACCAAGATGCTTGTTAACGCTGTTTACTAAGAATCATACGAGACATAAAAAGCGCAAATATAAATTGGCGAGTAGGTGGGAAAGATATTTACCACTAGACTTTAAAGGCTTAATTACAGCATAAATAGAAACTCCAGGATCGAACAGTTATCATTATTGCTTCGAATTTTAACTGAGGGTTTTCCTTAGTCCCTCCAGACTGAGATAGTATCTTAAAATAAGGTATTGTCACTTCCTTCCACATCCTTTCCAGTTCATAATTTACTGTCATTCAGCCTTTCGACTGTGTATAACCCACGCAGTTGAGAAAGCATTTTAAGTTTTTCAGTGCTGAGTTTAGTTTAAAAAACAAAGGCAGTTTTGTTTTATTTATTTTAAAGGGAACTTGCAATTTCAAATCATAAATTAGGACATTGTTGACGTTTATTGATTTTACTTTCAGTGATATTATCAGACAGAAATTGCTCAGAGCTGAGGTAGCTTTTACTTTCAATGAGATGTGTTGTTTATAATGCTGGAAAAGTAAAGTGTAAACTAGGAAGTATTAGATCGTAGCGTTGCAGACGTAACCATCGCTTTGTTATGGGATAATGCGAGCTTCAATATAGCCTATATAATTCTGACATTCGCATTTGGCAAGTTCGAGCTTGTAGGCAGACGAAATTTTCATGGTGATCGATAATAAATAACTCATTAGAACACCATTAGAAGCCGATTCAGGCTTGCAAAAAATCGCGATATAATTTCCTCACACCATGGATATTGTGCACATGACATACGGAGGGATCTATAATGAGGTAGACTAATTATTGTCTTCGCGTAAAATTAAAATATTAGTGATTATGAAGACCCGTGGAATAGAACAGTGGTTTACCATTGGGAGTCAAAAGAGCTGCTTATTTCTAAATCATTAACCATTATTTCAAAAACAAAAGAACTTCACTGTTATTATTGTTTACTACTAATAAGGTTATTGCATCAATAAATGCAGAGTAAAGAGTTTTATTCCATCAGGCGTTCTTGTCATAAAGCTCGATATTAATGCATTTCGGTGATGAACCATTGAAGTGGAGTGTGCGGAATTTTGTATGATAGTAGATTCTAAATAGGCCTGCATCTTTACAGTGTCGGCGTATTCTGTATGTTAAGAATGATAAACATGGTGATGGTGGGAATTGTGGAATCTTATACTTAACAGTCTGCCGGGAAATTGAACGCAGTGGGAAACTGCACGTTAATGGTTAAATGTAGGTTATGCACAGAGTGGATCCCAGAATTGTATAATTATTATTTTGTAGTTCTTACTAGCGTTGTCATGTAGAATAAAGAATCGGGAGAAAAGTGAACATCATAAGTTCTTCCCAGAACGTTTTATTAATGTGTGTTTTGTCCAAATCGCCTCAGATAATCTTATCTCCGGTATTGTGCCATCATACCACATGATGAAACATTTTCTCGTTTCAGTAGCCTATTTTTGTGCCTTGTCGAAGTTCTACTTCAGTTCTTAATATCTGACGCTTCCGTAAATTGCCGCTTTAATATCCTACACGAATCACGTTCGTAATCTTCTCACCAATCTAATTTAAAGATTTCTTAATCTCTTTTCTTAACTTTCTTTGTTTTTCTCTCCCTTTCTTTGATACTACAAACCAATACTACTGCTTCTTCTCATTGATTCCTCATCATCTTAATCATTAATATGATTCCTAGTTATACCACCTGGCTTGCATTTGGGACGTACCCGATTGGAATATTGTCCGGTGAACCTCCTTTTCGTAACTCGAGGTTTTTATGAAGACTGACGTGACGATGTTATTTTCTCCATCTTTACGGCTGAAGTGACTATGCTGGCATTGCCACTCCAGCCCTGAAGATGGAAACAGCATGTTACTCCGAAACGGTTTCATCTACAGACGAGTCTACACGGCACCAAAAGCCAGAACATCATCATTGCAGCCTTTGTTGGCTCTGCAATGCTCAGGATGCATAAACTGGACGCTGTGTGCTGCTGTTTCTCATTGTTTCTCTTCGTGCTGCATGTGGAGACATGTTATGAACCCCGCGACAGAAAATTGAGATCGCTGGAGATTTGTGGCGATGGGAACTGGTGCACGCGATGTCGGGTATTTTGTGTGCCACTGAACCTAAGGACAGGGGAAGGATGAGAGTGAAACTTGCTTGGAATCGCTCCCATTGATCCATAATATAATCGAATATTCTTTCTGACATCTGTCTGAACGCACGCAGCAGTTGTACGACGCCATAAAACATATCGGTATACGACATTCTGTAAAATTGCAGAAATTTTATTTATTTTTTAAGTAAACTGTCATGAAAATGACTGAAAGTAATATAATTCTTGTCTTCTCGTTGAAAAAGACGTTTATGCTTTTTGAATCAAACAATTTTTACTTCTGCAAGATTACTTCATTTTGGTAAAGAAACAGATGTAGGTATGATTTGAGGTTTTCACAGCGGTGAGTATGAAGACAGAAATATTCAAACAGAAGTAGGTCTGCTGTGGACGTATGCCGTATAACGAACTATGAGTGACAATGACGCTGATGTATTGCTTTTTGTCTGTCTGTCCTAATCTCAGCCCTGTTATTTTGCTGTAGTTCTCGTCGCATTTCCATTTTTTTTCAACTCTTTTCGCTCTTTTATTTTTCCGTTAGTTTTCACTTGTTTTCTTCTCTTATTTTCCTTTGCCTGCCTTTCCTTCGCGTTCCCTTTCGATTTATTCTGTTTCATTTTCTTCCATTTAAATTTCTTCTATTCCCATGCTTTTAATTCCCATTCTTTCTCTCCCATCTTTATAATTCCTTTTTGTATTTTATTTATTTTCCATTCCCTTTTTGTTTATCTTACATTACTTATTTTATTCTCAACATGTTTATTATTTTATATTATATTGTTCGTGATAAAATGAGTAATATTTAGATCTAATATGGCAAAGTTCCGCATTTGCCTATTTTACAAATTGTGAGTATATACACGAAAATAATTGTAGTCTGTCCCGATGGGCACTAAACTAGATAATTATCGAATGGTGCAAAAATGTTATCCCTTGTGCTCTAATCGTGCTACTATAATGTAACCATTTTATCTGGTATGGCGGAATACCACTGCCAAATGTAAAATCATGTTATAAATTTAGTGTAAGTTTGTTTTCGAATTTATCTTTTCTTGTCTTGACAGTTGCCAATAGCCAATGCAGTTGGGTCGAATTTTACAACCCAGCTCTATCATCAAATGCAAAACTATTTCTTGGCGTTAAAACACAGCCTGGAAAGTTTCCACAAGAGTGACACATAATCAAACACCTGACAGGCAGAGATGTGCTTTGCATGCCAGTACCAGACATTCAACTGCACTACTGACTGATAATGAGTGATTATGCAAAGAGAGTAAGGAAACAAGACAGAAATGGAAACACAAAGAAAGGAAAAGAGGTAATTAAAAAGGACGAAACAACCAGAGAGGAAACAAAGAGAGAAATAAGAAAGAGAAAGGAAAAAATACAACAAGGTCGTTAGGAATTATTCCGTGTAACACAGTTTGTGAACCACCCTGTAACATCTTGTAGTCATACAGGTGGATATTAACTATACATTACTCCAAAAATTATTCACCTGAAAGACTACAAGGGGCTACATCTAAAAAGAACTACAATCGACGTTTTGAACCCTCTGAGAAACTTCAATCTGATTATTGTGTTTAATTACGCTTTTAGGTTACATTGTAAGGCGTTGAATACCAGATAACCTCTGAGCAAAGGGAATGAACACAGTGGATTATCTCAAGTAACATTCCTGACGGTCGATTGTTTTGAATTAGTGTATGCCGAGTATGAGTTTGCTTCAGAACGAAGTACCAAGGAATAAATATACTATGTCGAAATCAGCCCGACATTGGATCACATTTTGATTCAGTGTCGCAGTACCTCTGTTTCCAGACACTTTCTGGGGCCCTCTCCAGCGTCTTATACAATTTGTACCGATGAAACTATTCCCGAGGTAAAGCGACCAAGAAGTTGACCACTCACCACCATCTACTGCGGAAGTTAGGAATCCATTGCTTTATCTCCATTCTCCCATACACCTTTATGGATCATGACGATTATCCAGTACCCACTGTGTGCCTGGGTTTCCCTTCAGCCGTTCTTATTGTGGTATAATATGCTCGCCTATAGGTTGTTGATGGTCTATGTTTATTATTCATTGGAACATGACTGGAATATACATACATCATTCTGTCGCCTAGAAAGTCAGTCGAATATGTATCGGCATTTGTTTCTTCTCCAGTTTTTTTTACCCTTTTCCTCAGATAATCGTAAAACGTTCACACTTGACGGCGCGTGTGTGTGGGTCGCTGTAAGCCCAGTGTGTTCCATTTGAATTCCCATTACAGTCTGGAAATATGTTGTTATCGTGTAGGTCATATTTTGTGTAGACCTGCGTTATTCATGATCGGCAGTAGATTTGAGGCTGACAGTGTGACGGTTGTAAATCAGATTTTTGGAATTTTTGACCGAGACGTAAGAAGGCAGGTGACGCAGACGTATACAAACGTCTTTCCCTTAGCCAATGTTGCGGACTGACTGGCATGCCGGCGTCTAAATCTCAGCCGCCATCGTTCATGTCCGGCATTGTAGCCAAGCGGTTTAAAGCATGGGTCATGGCTGTTAAACTTTGGCATCGCAAGTGTGAATCGCACCCAAGGCATGGGTCTTTTTTCCAGATTTTTCTGTTTTGTTTCCTGTATAGATACACAATACATTAATGAGGTATATATTTTGGTATGTATGAAATTTATTGTATGCTGTACCGAATTTGACAAAGAATCAAAATTATAATTATTCGGCAGTTTTAAGTTTAGGTGTGTTGATACAAAATGGCAACAAAAATATATGATATGTCTATTATACGTTTATTTTATAGACTTTGTGTAAAGAAAGCGTCGTGGCTGAAGTTTATAGGCCTACATTCTGATGAAGTTCAATCTGACTGAGGCGAACCATTATGTCCCGAGCGGTAAGCTTGTTGGTTTACACATGGGAATAAAAGGCAACCCTATTGTTCATTCTCTGAACTAATCCAAACGAAGGTTGGAATTCGGAGAGATAAAATGCAAGCATACGAACAGAATTTGTATTAGGTCTTATAATTAACACAAATTACATACAACAAAGAAAATATATCAGTCAGTGACAGGACGAGAATTAAAATTAATTATAAACGGAAGGATTGTGGATGTCGAGGTCAGATAAGCCTAAACATTAATCAGGGCGGAAAAGGACCGCCTGGGTTTGATGTGAAGACAGCGAGTGAGGGGCTCACTGAATTACAAATCACGAGACTGTTCTTGAATATCTGCTGGCAATATGGACGCATCGCAGAAGAGTGGGATCTGGGAGTAATCATACTCATTTTTAAAAAGCGTGCAAAAACAGTAACAGTCAGATGTGAATTAGTCTCTTAGGAACATGGTACAATATTTATGTTGATATTGTAACACAACGCATACTTTCAATACTACAAGGGAGTGTTTGTATTAAAAGCAAAAATGTTTAATAAGAAGCGAGGATTTAATATGAAAATCAGATTATACGAAAAAAAAATGTTACGATGATATAGGAAATACTAAATATCGAAGGATTTCCGAGCCACTTGATAAATGCTGATAATAGATCATAAATTTAAAGACTCGCTATAGAGAAAGGCCACAGTGGAATGACACTGATTTCAGAGATTAACCCTTTAAAGCTCCAAGCTCGCCTAAACGACCTTGCATATAATAAAACTGAAATTGTGCGATTATGTGTTTGTTCGCTTATAGTTTGATAACGGATAAACCGATTTACACCAAACTTGGTTTGTTTATTTCTTGATATCAGGAAGGGATTATATGGGAGTCTGTAAAAGTCCTGATATCACTTCCCGCTGAAGGTTTTCCCCTAGTTCGAAAACTAAACACGGTAGAAGAATGGCGTCTAGACCGAAGTTGTTTATTTAGAAAAGAATATTATAGAAAAATTCAAAACACCGAAAATCTTGGGTTTGAATCCAGACGAGGAAGTTTATGTAACTCCTAAACTAAATACAAGAGAAAAACGTACCATGGCAAGATTTGTTTGATTTGGAGAGGAGATGGCAGGAACTACGGTGACAAACCCGAAAACTCTCCTTGGTTCAAGCCTTGATGAAGATTTTGGGTTTAGAGATAACTTATTCTATAATATTGAACGATACGTGGCCCTCGGGACGACATACGACATGACACGTGCGAACCCACGACGAGAGGCGACCCGACACGTGATGTCATCTTTTGAGCAGATGAGTCTGGGAAGC
>NW_019060000.1:371311-399313 GCF_000696155.1 Zootermopsis nevadensis | reverse complement strand
TTGGGGGAGGAGTACAGATTTTTAAGCTCATCATTATGCAGTTTTCTCCATGTCCCATCGTCTTCTCTCCTAGGCCCAAATATCCTCCTCAACCCCCTATTCTCAAACACCTGCAATCTATGTTCTTCCCTCAGAGTGAGAGACCATGTTTCGCACCCATACAAAACAACAGGCAAAATTATTGTTTTGTATACTTTAATCTTCAGGTTCTTAGAAATCAGACGGGAAGACAAAATATTTCGAACTGAGACGTAGCAACCATTTACAGAATTTAGTCGTCTCCTAACTTCCTTATGAATATCATTTTGATTTGTTATTTTTGTTCCCAAACATTTGAATTGGAACTTTGTCAATCCTCATATTTAATTTATAAAACTATGTGTCCATTAAATATAGTATTTAGGGGTCTAAACTAACATTTGTGTGATGAATTTATGCAAGATTCGAAATATTCACGCTGACTGAATGCAATTCCGGGCATCACCAGTACCCATATAAAATTACCGAGTTGTTGTTTTGGAGACTGTCTGTGCCTCCATCATCATGAAATGACGTGATGAGGACACGCCAATCCCTGATGATCGACGTAGACATTTTGCTGAAATCTTGGAAACTGACACTGATCACTCGAGAACAACTGGTTATCAGCTTAATTTTGGTTTATAAGTTTGCGACATGAGAAATATATTACATGCAACTCAAATAAAAAATTATTATTCAGAGAGTAGTTAACATAGCATAAAATATAAATGTCTCTAAAATCTACAAATTTTATTTGAAACATTTTTCAGTATGGTGAATGTTTACATAGGAAAATTAATTTTTCTCTATAGTACAGTGTTGTATCCGAAGTATGTTTAACGTCTAACTATAAATTTGTGTCTTCAATAAATAAACATTATACGTCAATGGGGCATGAAATCATAAAGAAACCGTTTCGGAAACATTT
Source organism: Zootermopsis nevadensis (assembly GCF_000696155.1). The sequence continues at coordinate 398,364 of NW_019060000.1, read as the reverse complement.
AACATTACTGGGAAGTCGCTACAAACCGCGTTAAAATGTAAAGTATGCTAAATATAAACTGTTACAAATAGAACTAGGAAGAATTGAATAGTTTCAACAAAATGGTGAGCTGAAAATTAAAATCATTACTTCTATTTTCATGTTATGCTTTACGCACTTTTACGAGAATTGCAAAAAAAAGTCTACAGTGAAAATAAAGAGAAGAAAACCGAAATGTGTATAGAATAATGCAAAATGATCAAATTCAGAGATGCGGTATTGCGTAACAGTCTAGAAATATGTATTTTCTTGTTCGTATACTCCTCAGTGTTGTGCAAAACTTTATACGTGGCTCTTTCTCATAATGGGATTACCTTTTACGTAACGCAAGAGGACAGTGTTGTAAGAGTGTTATATTGGATTTTATTCTGTTTTCCTTTTTACTGTGAGCATTAAACCTCTCGTCCTGAACAGTAGTTCCTCAACTGCAACTCGTGAACCCTTGGTAGTGCGAGGTAGCTTAGAAATTTGCACGACAAAGGTGCAAATATACTTTATATTATTTGTTAATATTGCTTTGAGGCAAGTGGTGTCTTCACTCGAATATTTCCAATCATTATTCTGTATGCATTTTCAGATGCAGTCATGCAATTTTTACTCTAAATATTTATTATTACTATTATTAGGCATTTTATTATATTATTGTCATTCATAATGTTTTCAGCCTTTCTCACCCATTGCTATCTATATAGAAGACGAATTCAGTTGACGCAGTGTCGTTAAATAAACCAGAAAAAAATAATCAATTATAAGTTGGTTATCTTCTAAATAATAACTTGCTAGACTTGATTATAAACTGTTACAAGATCTTCAGGAAGTATTGACAAATATTTCTCATTCATACTGTTGCTTGCACAAGAAAGGAGCAGAACAATTATGCCTTGCAGAAGTACCTCTTGGATGCCAGTGGAGAGGTTTTTTTAGTAATTTTTTATTTTTGTTTCTTCTTTCGAAATTTTCTCTGAAATTTTACCTTCAGTTTGATCTCTGTTTTATTGGAACTGCGTATCTTCTGACGGCATTATAAACTTTCTCTTTTTCCTCCTCTATGTCAGTAACACTGAAAGAAGTATAAAGGTCCCTGAGCCCTTTTCCGGAATCACTTAACAGGCGGAGTCTTTTAAGGACAGCGAAAGATCGTACACTTGTGTAACAACAGGAATTTATTCTGTAGCAAAATTGCTAGGCTTATGTACTTTTTGGGAGACATGCTGAATATAGTTTGTTATATATAAATTTATCTCTTATGAATTATTTGTTACTTTAATTGCTAGTTATTAAATTTGCTGCTTCTTTCTAATTTGTTATTTAGTACAATAATTTGTTAGATAATTTTCTAGCTGCTTAATCAACTATCTTTAGTTACTGTTTTGTTTGTAAAACTATTAACTGCTTAGTTCATTCTTAGTTATATGATTTGTTAGTTAGATTGATATTTCGTTGTGCAGTTGGCTGATTTTTCTTAGGTTACACATTAAGTTCTTTATACACTTGTGTCTGTATTCATTTGTTATTTAGTAAACTTCATATTTAAATTCTGACTCCTTACTTATTTTGTTAATTATTTGGTTAGTTTTTTTAATTTAAGCGTTTGTCTTGCTTTATTTGTTACGTTAAAATGTTATGTATCAAATTAACGGTTATGTAGCAATCTCTGATTTTCTGATACGCCTCTGTCTGTGCAGTAAATAACAATTTGCCATACCTAGGCGCTTATTTAAATAGGCGCACTGTTACCTGCTGCAGCTGAATATGTTTTTCATATACACAGCCAATTAGGTGTTTAGTTCACAGTATCGTGTCGATATATCCACGTGTCTGTGTCTGCCCCCGTAAGTTTTAAAGAACTGGTTTGTTTGAAAAAAAATAGTGTGAACGTCATGACACCTAGAGGCAGTCCCACATTTCTAACTCTTGACTTCTTACCATCAACGATTAGAAACGACGAGAAATGATGCCAACAATAACGCCAATACTTGCGCCTAAGCGTAGGCATCGAAGTATTTTGAGGTGTTAAAATGGTCGTTTTTAGAATATAAAACAATATGGCGGCTGCGCGACATCTGTATTTGGCTTACGATCTGACAGCGATAACTAATGAATTACTGGAGTTAGGAATGCGAAATTTGTTTGAGATAGACCATAAATATAGGCCAACTTGTGAATTATAAACGAGTAATTTTTGTTCTCGATGCTGATGATATGAATTTTGAAATGATATAGTGCAACTTCAGCGAAGTTTGTATATGTGCTAGTAGAATTACGCTATACCCAGAACCGATTATCTTAATTTCTTCATTATTTGAAGGGAAGTAGGCTGAAAGGTTGTTTGCAATATTCTTGTTTAAAGACATGACTTAAGCCTGTAATAAAACTATACTATTTCATAATATCGACTTAAAAAGCTGAAGAGCATGAATCCCGTATGATAATTGCATTAGCATAAACAGGTCGTGATGTTAAGTAGCGTTGCTGTGTGAAGGATAATAGACCTATTTTGAAATCCGGAAACTGTGACGTCAGTTTAGATTGCGATACTCTGAGTTGTGATAACCTGTCGACATGTAGGCACGTAGTTAGTTATCAGTTTACAGGGAAACCTGTCTCCTCTCATCATCTACGCCGCAAACAGAGTCAGCAGCTCTCTCTATAGCACTGGCAACCACTTACAGACTGCAAGGTGTCACAATCCAGAAAACATAATATTTATAGGCTAAAGCATACCAGGAACTGCTAAATGTTAATGATTGTATTTACAGTTGATTGTTTCGGCTTTATAGAAGCCTTGGATTATTATTTATGTTGGGTCATTTAGTGCAGTGATTGGTAAAGTACGGAAAGGCCAGATTTTGTTTCCAGACATTTTTGAGGACCGCTTCCTCAACTTTATGCCCAGATTGTGTTCCAATTGAAATGGCTATTGTCCGCTTCACTTTACTTGGCCATAGCTACTAGTGATTTTGGGTCGGCTCGTTACGGTCTGGTTAATGCAACATATACAACACGGCAGTGCAGCTATTCAGTGGTTAGAAATCATATTACATGGTGATTTTTGTTGCATTGTCGCGCCTCCACGCTATTCACACTGTACGCAGAGATAAATGCTGTGTTCGACCGTAGTACTGAGCACAGCACAGCACACGCAGAGCGTATCGTATTAACCTCCCTCTTCACGACCACCTTCTGTTAGATGCCAAGTTAAATGACGCTTTGTTGTTTATACGGACATACTTATTAGTGGTTTAAAGCGTCGTCCTTGAGATGTTAAAGAAACAATTGATACAGGTATTCTAGATATTCGTTACGCCATCATAGGACCCACCCCAAACCACTTTAATTCAATTCAGATGTTCGCAAACATACTACAAGAAGTATAGTTCTTGAGAAGCTAATTGGTGTCAGTCTCGTCAAGAAGTTTCTCGTGTTTTATGGAACCCGGATGGCTATTACCGAGCTTTTAACAGCCCGCTACTAGTCCGTTCCTGAGCCACATGAATCTGGGCACATTCTCATACACTGATTCATTAAGAACAACTTTATCATTTTTCTATCTACGCCTAAATCTCATAAACTGTTTATTCTCTTCATTTATTCCGTCTAATACTTTGTGTACTTTTCTCATTTCTCCTGCTCGTCCTCCTCAGTTTTATCATTCATTCCTTATCTTTTTTATTTTAAACTAAACAACAAGCTTGTTGCTAAGAATAATTCAGTGTCAGACAGCGTAATCCCATATGGCTCAGATTCCAACTTCAATGACTGACAGGCAGACTGAGCCTTTAACTAACTGTTGTCTGTCCCACGCGCATTTAGCACTTATCCATTCTTCGTGTCCTTATTAATGTTGAAATTATTTCTGACAACATCGATATCACACGTGACCATTTTTGTGTTCTACGTCAGAGCAATTATAGCTGCCTGTAATGATAATTAGGAGAAGCAAAATATTCTTTGTCCTGTCTGCTATAATTTAAAATGAGGGCACAATTTCCCAGATGCGTCTTTTGCAATTTTGAATACCTTAATGACACTGATGTTAATTTATTGTCACTAATAACTGTGTACAGGTACTAATCTGTTTAGTCGGCAACTTAGCTGGCCATTAAACAACTCGTATATGGTATAAGACCCTTCATTAGAAGCTGTTATTCCCTCACGTGGTTAAATAATTCCTCGCCTTTTATGAAGCCTGAGGTTTATGATAATAAACCTCATGGCTTTCGCAAGAGACGGCCACTGTATTCTGTTCTGAGTAGCAAAGCAAGATGTACGTGTTGGGAAACATCATCAACTGCTTATACAGAAAGGTTATTGACAGATATGCTAGTATACGTTTGACTGATAACTAGGTGCCTCTCTTTGTGCGTAATTTTGCCTTGTAGTGTCCTACATCCCTTCCACCAGAAATAAATATTGTTATGACTAATTTAAAAAAGCTAGTGTAAATGTAGCCAGGTTTGTAATAAGCAGAATAGATAAGAAAGAGAGGTACAGAAGTATGAAAATTTGGAACATTTCTGTTTAGTGGCGTCCATCTCTAGTATATTTTATCCCAAAGAGCACTTAAAAATTTCCAACGGAATTTGTGATTGTGTGTATACACTAAATATTATAGCCTACTGTGAATTTAAATTTGTCAAGTACAGGTAAATTATAATGACTTGATATGAAACCCAAATTTAACTGTATCAAGTTTCTCAAAAGGTCCTTCACGAGAATAATTTATGGCAAAATTTAAATGGATTTAAAGTTTATTATTTTTATTTGAAACAGTTCTCTGTACAGGAAATAAGTTATTTAACGAAGTGCAAAGGAATCTATTTCCTGGCTCATGATTTCGTCAAATGTTGCGTGAGCTTTTATGAAGACCGTAGTGCACTTCCGTGTTCCACAATAACATGAACTTTCTCGGGCAGATGAATAAATATCGATTAAGCGGGCAGGACTTTACACAAGAGCACTTTCCAGCCATTAAAACTTTGCATTGTGGTTGAGAATTTAATTTTCGAAAGTGGAGTTCACCAAGGGTAATAGTTGATATTTATGTGTTTAATAACACTTAATTGCAAATAATAGCAAGAAACGTAATCATATTAAGGTCACTTACAACACATTACAATCAACTGAATGTAAGTTGTCGTTATGTTTAGTACAATTAAATTATGTGCTATATGCAGTGCAAATATTCTAGTAGCTTTACTTCCAAACTTTAATATGCATAAGATTACTTCAGATAGTAGTCTGTGTCCTTTATTATTCAAGTTTATTATGCAGATCTTATATTACATCTGTTGTATTGTGGACACCACCATCTAATAATATCAACATCTACTGTATTTAATGTACGATTTTTAGTCATACAACTCAAAAGATGTAGCACTGCTTTATTTAATTTAATCTTTATTCTTTGTCCTTTGATCGATAACGAAACAATTGCATATAAAATAATTAATATAATAATTAAGAAAGAGTACGAATTTATTTCTCATCATGCTACAGGTGTGTTTTCGTCGCCAAAAATGCAAATGTGGCAGCTGAAGATCCTTATAATTTTTTATATCGTATGGCATGTATAATAACATTTATTTTCTGATGTTTCATATGATATCACATTTACCGGAATATAATACAGATTTTTTTAAATGTCTTTCCAAATAATACTGCGCATAAATAGTGATTTTCGTTTGCAATTTCTAGTAAAATACTGAATATAAATGAATTTGCGCTAACACAGGCCTGTGTCGAGAAAATATGCATAATTAGGACAAATAAGGTATTGATAAGCAATGTGTCGTTTCTAAATCATCTGTGCTTCGGTTGAAAGCCACGAAGAGGTTGTTGAGAAAAAGGGACTGTACCGCCAAGTTCACTAGTTTTTTTTTTAATGACCAAATTTATTTCGCTTGTCGTTTGGCTTCAGAATTTTCCTCGCTGTTCAATTCGAAGATGTTTATAATTATTTCTAACGAGGAAAGATGGAAAAATACTTGACATGATTCTTATAACGAACTTCGCTACAAGGCTGCAAGTTGAATAATCCACGCAATTAGCAAGTTCCCATTAAAGCCGCACAGAGCAGCACCATCTCACTTAATGAAATTAGGTTCTGGATCCAAGAAGTTTAATAACTGTGAGCTCTCCACAATTATAACGGCACCTTTTAAAGGTAGACAGCGAGTCCGCTGGACCGTGATTAGTTGACATGTAGCAGCTCACTGGGCAGTGAGTGGAGATCAAGTCGAACATAGACTGGATCTGTTTCGAGAAGATTAGCTCCATCGAAGGATGGAAGGAAGACAGATTGACGTAAATGAAGCAAGAAAGGAAGGCAATGGTCTTGACGGAGTTCCTTAGAAGGGAAAAGAAAATAATTTGAGTCTTACAACATTTTGACTATCATTTTCAATATCAGCACACATTGATTTCGTAAAATTCCAGCTTAATTAATCCATGTTACCGACAAAAAAGTAAAATTTGTTATCTAGTGTGTGTACACAGACTTATCTAATTGTTGAGGTAAACAGTGCTATCAGTAGTTTTATGCAAGTCACTCATTAGTGAATTTTATTAATTAATGTTTCAACATTAGTATCGCGGACTGAAATCGAACGATTCTACATTTCTTGGAGCAAAAGAACTTTTTTGTGATTTTCAAGTCTCTTATTTCCAGACCTGAAAACAAAATAATGATCAGATGGCTGTCTTCTGGGTTGTAGCGCCGTGTAGTCTGGTAGACGTGTACCATCGTCTCAGAGGTACTTGCTGCCTCCATCATCAGGACGTCTGAAACGTTGGTAAACTTCTACAACCCAGAAGACCGTCATCTTCACAGTCGCCGCCGTGAGCATCTCAAATCCTACTAAAGTATTGTTATCCAATGTAGCATACGTAGTCAACTTACAATAGGTTATTATAAAGATTTTAAATGAGTAGTACATCAGTTATATTCAGGTTGTCATTTACATGAATGTTAAATAACAAACGACACAATAAGGTTTAATTTTAAATACCAGCATTTAAAGACAAGTGCGGGAAGGAAAACACGTCATTACAAAAATGTAACAAACTGCGTAAACAGACGGACTGCCACAATAAATGTTCTGCTTTTAACTACGACTGAAAACCATCGTCATTGTTTGACTTCAGTCATTGTGTGCTCTTCATTTGTTTATGGATATGTATATGGATAGAACTAGCATCCAATTTTTCACAGTGCAGTTGGTAGAAACGATGCACGAACAGGACAAAAGACTGTCCCAGATGTATTGTCGTGTTCGAATGTTGCTTTGGGAATCCTTCACAAAGGAGAACTTGAATTAGTTTGAACGCCAACTCCTCTATGAATACGTCTGGATGTTCATGTAAAGTTTCCCCAAAGACAAATATGTGTGGTACTTAGCCGATGTCCAGTTATGTAGCGATTGTCTCGAATCAACTGGAAACATTCTTGATTTTAGACTTCATAGGAAGGAACGAATAAAAAGCGATGCGTAGACGGAATTCCTTATCGTTAAAAACTCCTGTCTTCTGGGTTGTAGGGCAGTGTAGTCTGGTAGAAGTTTACCGACGTTTCAGAGATCCTTGCTGCCTCCATAATCTGGGGGATGAAGCACTCACTAGCGCCTTCTACTCGACTATAGGGAGCCACAACCCAGAAGTCAACCATCTTCGTACTCACCGCCGTGAGAACTTCAAATCCTCCTAGAGTCTTGCTCTTTTGTGGCTTGTACGACTTTCTGATTACATTATTTACCCCGCGGCAACAACAGTTCTGTATATAGGCCACCAAAGTATGGTACAGACTACAAATTAAGTGGGCGGCCGATATGAAAACACGTTTTGGAGCACACCTGTAGTCATTTCCTTATGTGAACTTACAAGTAAAGTTTAGTGGTGCATGGTAAGAAAGGTTCAACTTGTATTGCCTTTAGCCTTATTATCGAGCGGCCGCATAAATTAACTGTTAAGTATTACAGAAGCATTATCCTTTCTTGTAGAAAGCCGGATAAAAGGCGAAAACAACGGAACAGTTGTTTGGACTCAGCCACCCGCGATGCCCTCTTACAGTAACACACACTTCATCATGCCACGTTTATTATTATTATTTAGGAATCGAACCCGAGCCCCCAGGATTACAAGGCCAGCGTTCTAACCGCTAGACCACCGTGGCTATCATGCCACGTTATCACCAAAAAAACAACAACAAACAACGCGGGTGTAGATGTCACGTCTAGCGAGCAGGCTAGTGGTAATGGAGACGGCTGACTTCGGGGTTGGGCCGTGTAGTCTTTTGGCTGCATGTCATCGTTTTTGAGGAACGAACTGATTCCATCTTTACGTCCCATTTATGTTTTAAAGGTGAATATGAACCAATTTCCCACAATAAAACACTTTTTGCCAAATAAAAAAGTATTTATATAAATAACTATATATTCGGTAAGAATCTTCAGTAATAATAAAATGTGCCTAACAGAATTGATCGTGCACGAATGTAGTAAGCTATTAGTTTCCCGGGAAAAAACAGAGGAAAGCAGGAGTGCGTTGCAAATATTCGAACAACTACGATATTACATTTAGCAGCTAAATTGTTAACACCACGGTTGAGAGCTTTCTTTAAAAAATTGAGTAATACTCAACTGGTCCGTTTTCTGGTTTTATGGAACTCCGAATTTCAATACCAGGCGTTGGTCTCTGTCCTGATCCAATTGGATCTGGCCCTCTCATTACGTCTATTCCTTCAGGTTCATTTATAAGCCTTACTCTTCACACATAAGTCTCGCGTCTCTTGAGTGGCCTCTTCTTTTAAGGTTTTCTGACCAAAACTTTGTATTCATTTCTCATTTCCCTCATTCATTCTACACATCCCGCCAATCTCATCTTAGCTTTATTAACTGCAACATCATGCCTGTTAAGTGAAATTTGTGTAAGATATTCGTTATGAAATAATAAGTTTTACAAAGGATGAAAGAGGAACGAGGCTTGTATCGAACAAGACCAGATCATGCCTGAATGTGACACTTGATTTATGAGAACACAAAGCTCTTCCTTTGAACCGCGTTCAATAAATCGATCTCTATAGCTCGTTGTGGCGTGGGTTGGTTCGCTTCGGCTGGCAAAGAAACGCCGCTGACTATAGTAAAGGATTCCCGTTGAAACAGGACATTGAAGTACCTTCCAGACGAGTGTTGTTGAATCGTTCTCTATTTTCATTGGCTGCATGCTTATAATTACCCGGAGTGAAAAAGTTTAGCGATTGAAATCGACGGCGACAGAACTTTGAGTTCTGGGAAAAAAAGTCGAATTCTCGAGAGCAGCTGAATAACCACCATATGTGCAGTTCTTTAGTTAGTTAGTTAGTTAGTTGGTTGGCTAGTCAATTAATGAACAGGACTGGAAATCAGTCATTCCGTTGTGTAAGTATCGATCATTCAGTTTAAAAGTCAAGGAATGAGTAAAATGACCAGTAAGACGGACGACTAGAAAGTCTGTAATTCAATCAGTGAGCCAGAAGTTAGCCTGTCAGTCAGGCAGTTAAGTATCGAGTCGGTAAGTCATTTGGTCATTCATGTGTTAAGTCACTTATTTATTTGGAAAACGCTTTGAATAGGAATGGGGCTGTGTCCTGGGCTGTACCGAGAAGTGACATGACCCACAACATTATGGATGTAACGTAGCTACTACTCTGCGGAGGGCAGATTTATCGACCGTGCTGCCGATATTTCATGCACCAGCAACCGAATTTCTCATCTGGCATCATCGCCGTTACATCTGCTAGCAGCTCATTCTTTCCGGATCGTTGTTTCATTACAAGGGCCGAGATGTTATGGAAGTTCTCAGAACATGTTCAAATCGGAAATAAAATTTTCTGTCATCCTCTCACAGTGTTTTGTACGATAAAGAGGAAATCTAACTTTGAAATCAGACAGAAGCTGTCGAGTCCGTTCAAATAGTTTGCTGAAGATTCTTCAGAATAAAATAAGGACGACACGCGATTACTGTCCATAGACGGCAAGTAAGCTGGAATGGAATTTAGTCCAATTCGTAAAACATAAATAACAGGAAACAAATAAAGGAAGGAAGTGGGGAAGAAAGAAAAATATAAAAGAACAGAGAAATAAAGTTAAAAGATAAAAACAAGGAAAGAAGACAAGGAGAAAACTAAGGAAGAAAGATAAATAATAAAACTGGTGTTAAAGGAATTAAGAAGAATGGCAAGAATGTAAAAGGTGAAAGAAAGAAAGAAAGAAACATGAAGTCGAAGGAAGACGTAAAAAAGGAAAGTGGATAGGGGAAACAAACAGTGAAATACAAACTGTATAAAATAGCAAACATACAAACTCAAACAGAAAGCAGAAATATGGGCCGACGCAGGAGAAGAGGGAAAGACAAATTTAATTTCTGAAACTGGAAATCACTTCCAGGTACCCAGTCTTGTCGAGCAGAAGAGACTTGAAACGAAGCGCATTGACATTAATAAGCAATTCATGAGATGTAAGAGGTGCTCTCACGGATAGCATTGCCAAGTGCGCTTAACGCGTAAAGTTGCTCCTGCGTCCAAGTCCTCTATTCAAGCGTGGAGATAATGCACCACTCCATCTATACGCTTCACATTCCCACCGATGTCCCCCGGGGAAAGAGCCCCTACTACCCGTTTGATAGAATTTAAGTTCCTGTAAACGTGTTGGACAGAGTGGCGAAGAGAAACATTGTCCAGTTTTAGTACATTGAGACCCGACAGACTCAAACCTAACCTAACCTAACCTCACATTACGTATAGGCCTACCAAAGCCTGTATTAACTTCACAGCGCAGGATCTTCAGTTACCAATTTATGACAGATATATCTCCTTCAGCAGTTCAGCTTAATTTATCTGATCAAAAGTTCCCTGCTTTTATTGAACGCGGAGACATGGTATAGTGTTCCCAAAAACGTGCACTGGCTGGCTCTTTGCCGAGCCCTACGCATCAATGTCACCATGTACCACAATCTTCTGTCTGTTGTATTATCACACGAGATGACAATTTACATCCATTTGATGCTGTGTACCTGATGCAGTTAATAAACCATAGTATCCGGTTCATTTTCAAATAATATCGCAGTAGAAAGGGGCTACTTGGGATTTTCTTGGAAAGCGCTGCATATTCTGCTTTTATAACTATGCTTTTGTCTATTTGTAATCACCAGACGTCTGTAAAATCTGTTTTTCATCTGTGTCGTTTTACGTATATAAAATGCAGAATGTGAAGGTCAATGTAAATTTAACATAAAACTCTGTGCTTCACTAATAAAAATTGAATTTCATTTTCTGATATTAACAGCAAACAGTCACATTCATGAAACCGTCGTATTAATAGGAGCACATAAACTTGGCTATTACGAGCCAGATTTATTGGTAGGGATTATTAATCGTTTTCCTTTCCACAGTCTTCGTTCATCTGCATGACAAAGCTATACCTACGTGTCTATATGTGCCTGCGCGTCCGTCTAATCTATAAGAATTGACCGATTTTTATTAAAATATGTATGGACGTCATTGCCCTTAACCCATCTTTCCAGTACCACACCGTCAATAATGCAAAAATGTTGGGCATGCGAGATTATGATTTGAGAAAGACAATATCACCAATTACTACAGTTTCTGATAGTTTATACTGTGATAGGTTATCTTATAATCGCGCAGATTACTCTAAAGCTATTTTATTTTAGTGGATTTTAATACAAAAACTTTGCTCATATTCGCTTTCTCTTAAAATAATAACTACATTTAATTAACCCACTGATTTAGCGTGGACTACTCAGCAGTGCCTGTGAATAGTAAATCAAATATATTAAAATAAATGCTTCAAAATATTACCGAACTCCCACATATGTTTATTGCACCTTCTGTTCAATAAGTGAATAATTTATAATTTTATCCGGTAAATTTTGCAATCATCAAATTGTGCCATTGGAATAAAACTGTTTGAAACATTCTTTTTGTTCAAAAGTATTAATATCGTTTTGATACCAACATTTAACAAATATTGTGGTGGGAAATTGCTGAAGTGTAGGTCATTAATTTGGGAGACATTTGTCATATGTCGCTTTCCTTTCTCACTCAGAAATAAGAAATAAAAGCATGTGTAACTGAAGGCGGCTTTGTCGAGAAAAATGTAGTACATCTTTAGTTTGCTACTCTGCATGAAAAGTGAATCGGCCTTTAAGTAAAAGAAGAACTTTAAACTGTGTATATTTAACATCTTCTGCAGTGTCACGCAAGAACGACGTACCTTGACACAATCTTACGAGACAACTTCATAACACACAATATCCTTATCTCTCTGTCTGTCGGCATCAGTTTTAGGCATTAATTGATATTTAGCTCAGGCATTGTAATCTGTCTGACTTACAACTTTAGATATAGAAAGGAAGAAGCAATCCGCGCTGATGATGAAGGCAGCAAGGACCTCGGAAACGTCGGTAAGCTTCTACCAGACTACACGGCGCAACATCCCAGAAAATAGCTATCTTTAGGACGATAGAAGTTAAGATATTAGTAGACATGAACTGTGTGCTGGGTACAGGCACAGAATTTTTGTGTTCGCAGTCTTTCATTTAACAATTCTGACAGCATTTGACAACACACAATAATTATTACACTGTCATATTTGCAACACACAATAATTATTACACTGTCATGTTTGATTAACCAGCCTCCGAAACGTCGTGATTTTAAAGAACAGACGATGGAAAAAGTCCTGACAATGAATAATTTTAAGTGTTATGTTTGATTTTTTTCATATCTTCAAAAATGTTGTATTTACAAGACAGTAAACTTTCACATTTAATTTCTATTGTGTTTCCTTAAATCATTTACGAAGGAATTAAGAGCAGATTTAACTCGGCCGATTCTTGCTACTATTCAGTTGAGAATATTTTGTCTTCCGTCTGCTGTCTAAAATGTTGGCTAAAATATGAACATATACAAAATTATGATTTTCTGTTGTTTTCATGGGTGTGAAACGTGGTCTGTCACATTAAGGGCAGAAAACAGATCGAGGGTGTTTGAGAATATTTCGACGCGAGGCGGATGTAGTGGCAGAAGGCTAGAGGAAGGCGCAGAATGTGGAGCTTCACCAAATTATATTAGAACGATCAACTCAAGTACGATGAGACGGACGGGGCATTTTAACAAGCATGGCGAATAAGAAACGTTTACAAGTTTTCGGTTGGGAAGCCCAATGGAAAGAGACGCACATGGAAGACCTAGACATAGATAGGAGGGCAGTATTAAATGGATCTTATCCTGACAATGAATAATTTTAAGTGTTATGTTTGATTTTTTTCATATCTTCAAAAATGTTGTATTTACAAGACAGTAAACTTTCACATTTAATTTCTATTGTGTTTCCTTAAATCATTTACGAAGGAATTAAGAGCAGATTTAACTCGGCCGATTCTTGCTACTATTCAGTTGAGAATATTTTGTCTTCCGTCTGCTGTCTAAAATGTTGGCTAAAATATGAACATATACAAAATTATGATTTTCTGTTGTTTTCATGGGTGTGAAACGTGGTCTGTCACATTAAGGGCAGAAAACAGATCGAGGGTGTTTGAGAATATGTCGACGCGAGGCGGATGTAGTGGCAGAAGGCTAGAGGAAGGCGCAGAATGTGGAGCTTCACAATTAGTGCCCTTCACCAAATTATATTAGAACGATCAACTCAAGTACGATGAGACGGACGGGGCATTTTAACAAGCATGGGGAATAAGAAACGTTTACAAGTTTTCGGTTGGGAAGCCCAAAGGAAGACCTAGACATAGATAGGAGGGCAGTATTAAATGGATCTTAGGCAAATAGAATGAGAAGGCGTTTGTGACTGAGGATGAAAACACATGTATAAACTTTCTGGTTTCGTAAAACGCGAAGAATTCTTCATTAACCGAATGTACGATCAGCTTCTCCTAAATTACTCTGCTCCCTCTAGTTAGTCATTTAGATAGACAGATATATTTCCTTAAAAGTGCACTTACACTCCTCTATAGCCACGCGGACTGTAATGATATTCTAGGCTGATTTTCAAAATATTATGGAATGTTATGAAATAATAGTGAAAAACTTTTCTTTAAGTAAATGGATGTCTTCACTTGAGAGACATAGAACGATCCTTTCTCTCCGTGCACACACAACTATTACAAAGTCAAATATTACTGCCCCGTTCGCAGAAATACACAGTGGTCTAAACATCGATTATAATGAAGCAGCCATCCGTAATATTACAGTTCTGCCTTGTTTCCTGGTTACAGTAGTCATGGAGATAAATGTACTCAAAGGCTATATAGCTTGAGAAGCACAGATCAATTAATTTACTGACACCCCCATTATGAGTTGGGCCATATGGTGTATCAGCCACGACCAACGCCAAGGCAAACACTCCGAAAACTACACTCCATTTCTGGAAAAATAGGGGGGAAATTAGCATTTGTTGAGTGCTTTTGGTCGTAAAACAGCTCATAACAGGCAGAAAACCACTGGTACAGAATGAAGAATTTAGATACATATACTTGCGTAATTTTGACACAGAAAGTTAAAACAGACACATTTCGGTTGTTTACAAGATAATTAATAGTCATGTTATTCAGTTAAAAATCTTCATCATCGTATGTACTCTACAGAACACTGAAGATAAAGGAATATATTTTATCTCTTAATTATTATAAACTAATTATAAATGTATGAAAACGAATTGTCCAGTAAAACATTTTAACCTGAGACGGAAATAGTTCAGGACGTCGCGTAACAAAGAACTTTAGTTTACACGTGCTAACTATTCTTGTTCTTTATTCCATATAGGAAGCAATCTGTCTGTCTGTATATGTCATATTTTTCAGCAGAACGTCCTGGCGAATCAACGAACGACAAATCAAATTCTCAAAATGTCCTTTCGTATTATGGCTGCATTCCGTGTTTGGGTATAAATGATCGATGGGGAATAGAAACAACCCATTTGACAGGCATTCACAAACTGAAAAACCTTTTACGTTTCCTTATAAATGAAATAATCCGTGTGATAGCTTCCAGCTCTTCATTTGTTTTGTTGTTTTGTTCTTTCAAACAAGACAGATCCTATACTTTTTCACATTGGTGTTCTTTTGTGTCTCTAAAGCGACTTCTGATGGCACTTAGATTCCGTTTTGTATCAGTTTCACGTCCCATTTGTCATTCTGATATAGTTTTTAGGGAGTAAGTAAGGAAATCGTTATGCCAGATACACGGTGTAATATTTTCGGATATCCCTTGTTCTCCACAGATTTCATTTTTAAGTTTCACTCTGTAAGACGAAGTAGAGTTGTTCGCAAGAAACAAATTATCGTTGAGCTATTAAAAAAATCCCCTTCTTTTATGGATCCAGAAGTTGGAGGCAGTATTTTCCTCCGAAACACCGGCAGAATTGAATTACATGTTAAGCATTATAAATAAGTAATAGGCCGAAGATGGCTGCCTTCTGGGTTGTTGCGCCGTGTAGTCTGGTAGAAGTTTACCAACTTTTCAGAGGTCCTTGCTGCCTCCATTATCACGGCGATCGATCTACAGACTGACCGCCGTGAAAAGCTCAAATCCTACAAAGTAATAGGCCTATTGCATTAGTCTGTAAATTTGTAAACAAAGAAAATAAATACATGAGTTTATGAAAATAGAGATGATAGCAAATGGAAGGTTGCTTTGTGTGTTAATCACTATTGTGGAATACGTCGAGTTCGCGTGTGGCGTAAAGAATGTTCTTGGTACGTTTGTATACTCCAAAGAGGACACATTCCATATTTGTTGGTTTATCCACTAAACCTGCCACATTTACACATGTTATATATTGAAGAACAATGTGAAAAGGTGATTATAAATGGTGAATATATAAGGGTATACGAGAAGAATAGTACGTGGCCTGTTTCGAGGTACTGTGCTGATATTCCGTTGCAGAGATGTACGAAATCCAAGACAGCCGATAACTCTATCAATATTACAAGCGGGTTTGTCCTGAATACAGGAACCGCACTGCACTGACCTGCTTGGTGATTGGTTGATTCCAAATCTTTTATTTATATATTCGTACGCTATTTTAGGACGCTGTATTGACTGAGGGGTAGCGTGGCGTCGAATGGACGAAAGGATAATAAATTTCTGCCAAACTTGAAATAGGGGGCATGTTTTTTTGAGCACGGCAATGGATCTCCGAGAACCATAAAACCAGTAAACTTGATCATCTGATCATGATATTGAATAATTTAATTTCATTAGTTACATATTTGGAATTCGTAGTGTTTAACAATAAGACTGCCGTGACATATTTCAGGGCATTGTCATAGTATTCCGATTTTGGTCTCCTGGTCTTTGACGTTGTAGTCTGGAAGTTATTTTGTACCAAGAAACTTTTGAAGTCGAAGCTTGTCTGAGTAATATTTAATAATTTAGTCCGTACCGCAACGAAAACACAACATTTCACCATTACAAAATCAACTGGTTAACGCTGTTTACAGCGAGAAGCTCCCGAAGATGCATTCAGTCGTTATTAATTGAAAAAGTAGGTGGGCTTTTAAGAGTTCATGGTACATTAAATGAAGACCACATTTGCATTGTATGCGTGTCTGCACGTTACACCACAGACGCATACGGCTGGCAACGAGCCAGCACATTGATGTGTTAGAGGATAATCTGTGGTTTATTGTTTTGCAAGTGTGATAGAGTGTTATTCAAGTAGACTTGGTGATCACACTCCTGTGAGAATCTTAACAACTGTTTGTTACTGCTGGTGACAGTTGAGAGGTTACATGGCGCTCGTGAATGTTACAAGCCATTGCCGTCGCCATGAGACGTGCTTAAATATTTCTCGTCTCGCCGAAGGACATGAACTTGTTCTGTTGCAAGAGACTTGCTGTGCCTTCTGTAGGAACAAAATGTATCTCTTCCTAACACGGCAATGAAACGTAAATTTAATATTGGTCTACTTATCGTCGTGCTGTTCATCGTTCTAGTTTATTTCTGCAAAAATATAAAGTTTTGTTTCACGACTGTTTTTCTTCTGCCTTTATTGATTAGATCTTCTTGCGTGATACGATTCAGAATGAATTATGAAATCACGAATTCTTTGAATTTAGGGTGATAGGACTACTGAATCGATAAGGATATGACAGAGAGCGGTATTGGCCTCTTTTAATGTCTTGCCTGAACATTTTCTTTGAGGGACTGAGTTAAACTACATAATTTCAGGAAGAACGGTCCTTGGACTGAAAAGCAAAATTCATCAATCAATAATGTAACGCTTCAGTGTTAATCGTCCAACATCGACATTATATTCCCAATAACTGGAAATATCTCAGTCAAATTAGGGGCAGTTTTTTTTTAAAATGAACACAGCATTTCATGTTAATGCTTGATACACTCTATCACAACCCCTGAGAAAGATCCTTCAGCATAAACACTTAGCATGAGTCCTGAGAATGATCACACAGCAAAATCTGAGAATAATCCTTTTCTTTTCAAATGGAGAATAACGATCATGTATGCCTGAGAGATCCTGTATCAAGGAGTTGGTTGACAATCCTTAAAATGCTATTGTAAATTCTTATTACGTATGCATTTAAACCACTTTAACAGATGGTCGTATCACATTATAAATATACAGTCTAGCTAGCTAGTCAGGATTTTGAACAACCCAAGACAGAAATGTAGCGTCGGTGAGTAACCGTTCGGTGAACGATATTGATTTCTATGAAACATTTCTGACTCGTTTTGTATTGATGAGCAGCTTTCTAGGCCATCAAATGACCTGTGTTCATTTATCGACATGACCTACTTCATATTATTATCATATATCTTTCATGTTCTCTGTTATTTAAATGTTTAAAATATTTTGTTGTTTGTCATGGATTAAATATGGTTTAGCCGGGTCTTATACTGAAAGAGAAAGCGTAACACAAAATGTCTCCGCTGTACATATTATGTGATCAAGGAATTGCGATCATAGTCTTTAATTTTGCGGCTTTGTCAGATTTAGTGTTCGAACCTCTCAGTGAAGCAGAAAATCGTGACTGTTCAACTTGCTGCTGTGTATGAAACCCGAAGGGTCATTAATACATTTACAAAATTCCACGTATGAATCATATCCTAAGCCAGTTGAAATCAGTCCACACATACTAAAAATTATTTTAAAAACCTATTTTATCATTAACCTCCTGCTTGTCCCTAGGTCTCACAAAAGATATCTTTCATTCAGGTTTTCCGAATTAAATTTTGAATGTATTTCCCATATCCATCATTCGTGCTGAATGTACGGCTTATATTATATTCCTTCTTTTGATCGCATTTGGTAAGAACACAAATCAGGGCAATCATTTATTTATTTACCACGTGACTTTCCCTATGTTCCCGTTTCGTACTTTCTGTTACATGAAGAATTTTCCAAAAAAAATTTCTTTTTGAACATCTTCGTCGACGTAATTTTTATTTGTTATTGTCTTTCCTATATATTTGAACTTACAACATTTTATACAAATTAGTATGTTGATTTTATAGTAGATGTTCTTGCTCTGACGGCTAAACATGGACACAAACATTTTTTTAAAAAGATCAAAGTCATCGTCATTGTCTAATAAAGTCTGTCGACGATTTATAGGCTGTACTACTGGAAAAGCATCGTTAAATAAACTATAAATAACTAAATAAACCTATATACAAATGTAATGCCATCTGCTTCCCTTAAAATTGTTCAGACTAAATAGTAAAGTTTGTTATGAATTATAAATTGAAAATGATTTGGTTTCGTGGATAATTTCTACACATATCTACTACTGTTACTTAAAATTTTGCCGATTCAAAATATTCGCTTTGTTGCCATGTTTGTGATGGGTGAAGAGATCGATTTGGAAGTACAGGAATTTCCTTGAGAAACTGTGGACCGCTTGTGTTGCAGGAGGTGCAATGAGTCGCCGTGACGCGCTGCCCGTCGCTGGAACTTGAGTGGTGATGACCTCGCTTGCCCTCGGAGTGCCTCTCATCATGGTCACAGTCCTGGGCCTGCTACTCAACGGGTATATTCTGCTCGTTGTGGTCCTCACGAAGCAGGTACACACATCCATTCTTTCTCCATTTGCAAGAAAAGATAGGACGTCTGTACCCGCGTTTCAGTACCGGTGTTGGCAGCCCTCATAGTACAGTTATCACACAAGACCTGCAAACAGCAAACCGATTCACTTTCCCGCTGAACCTCTGACACGCGGATTCTTTGCTCTTTGATCTTTCGTCTCAAAAAGTGTTTAATTTAACTGCAGTTGGACTTTCTTGCTGTAGAATGACGCAAATTTTCGCAAGAGATAGTATGACGATATTAATTACTTTTATGAATGTGCAATGTTGTGCGATGAAGAATTGGGTTATCTTTCTGCACGTGCTGCACTTCGCGATCATTGCACCGCTCGCGATTGGGACTTCTACACACAAAAAACACAACAGACCAGCTTTTCTTGTGTGGCCATAAATGCAGCTTATAATTCTTAATAATGAAGGAAAGCCAACAGTGAAGTTGAACAAGCCCGGCGATTACGAAGGAAAACATTTATGTATGATTTGGGGTTTTCACAGCGGTGAGTATGAAGATTTCTGTCTTCTGGGTTGTTGCGCTGTGTAGTCTGGTCGATTTTAACCAACGTCTCAGAGGTCATACTGCCTCAACAACTCAGAAGACAGAAATCTTCAAGGAAAACATTGCCCGTCGCCATGCTAAGTGACTAGTAGGACTAGAGGAAAACACGAGCATCAATCAGTAATGGAAATCACCTGCCGCCCACCACTCGGAAATGTTCATTCACACGCCTTCTGATTTTCATTACTCGCGGGGTCTGGGTGGAGTTCCCCGAATCGAATGTTGAAGATGCCCGGAAAATGAACCGAGCTGTATTGACGGGTCGTAGCTTATAGTGTGTATAAAATATGGCCGAAGATTTAATCCCTGGAATTCGAAGGTCGTCTAAATAATATTTAAAAATGTATTGCCTATAGCAAAGAAAACAACGCATCTCAATTGACAAAGATCAGTTGATTAATACTGTTAAGTAAATAATGTTCTGAAAAACATACGCAAACAATAAATACACCTTGTGTTGAAAATTCTGTGTTACTGAATTTTAAACTGGAGGTTCATATACCATTGTGATTCATAAGTTTACTGAATGTTCTGTTGTCTATTAGGAGCATTTTCGATTCCGAGAACAGTGGACAATGACAGTCGCTGTGTATCTCGATTTATTTGTGCCGTTGCCTCGTTGGATTGTCTTCCTTTCCAGTATCGGGCTACCTGTTTTGATTGAAATTCAATACTTTCGATAACTTCCTGTGCTTTGCCAAGCAATTGGAATTTTTCTCCTTTTTGTAATAATCTCTCTCTCAAGAAAATCATGTTTACCTTTACCCAAGAATGTCAAAGTCACGTGTTCTATTAAACAAAAATCCTGCAAGGACATGAAGTTCTGTTTCCCTTTGCTCAGAACAAGAGTGTCCTTTTCTTGAAATTATATTTCTGGTTTGTTCTTGTTTGTCCGCTGGATTAAATTTGACATCAGATGTGAAGAGATACACATTTTGTCGATTTCCCCACCTTTTGTAAGTGACAAAGAGACTCCAAGACATGACATTTCCATTGGTACTAAAAAACCGAGAAGCCTAGAGTAAAGGTAATATTCTATATTTATATTCTGAGGTTCCCGGCTTCAATCTGGTTTGTTATAGAAACTCACCTACGAACCTCATTCAATGCTGTAAAGCTTCTGTAGTTAAAATAGTGTCGCTAAATAAGTTAAAGGCCTATCTGCCAACACAGACATCCTGATTCAGTTCCAGCTATCCCCTATCCTTGTTTATTTTATATTATAATATTCATTCCAATGCCCACGTTTAGTCATCATCCGTAAAGTGACACTGCCAGTTAGTTCTTGTTAACTCGTCTAATGCTACAGTCATGTATAAAAGTACCTTCAGTATTGTAATTGCATCCCCGAACACGCAAACATTTCCTCCTCGCTTTGAACATTTACTACACGAATTTAACTGACTACATTTCGCTCTAACAAAGTTAAAATGCCACACCCACCATCACAAAAATAAACAGCAGGGAAACAACAGTTAGTTACGTATACTTTGACGTTTCATTCTATTTATGAATTACTGTGTCATAAAAGAATTTAGACGAATCGTATTTTATTGACAGACGTTAATTTAACAATTTGCATTGTTTCAAATAAATATTTGTAATGGTTTTGCCTCTCTGTAGTAAAATGTTTTAATTTAAAATAGAATTCATTCTTGAAGGAATCAAAGAAAAATCGGGAAATGCTTGCTGTCACAAGTTCGGAATTTTTGCTTTTTTATCATCTAAAAACGTAATTATTGAAATATACCGAACATAAGCACGTTGGTTTGTATGGGTGTGAAACTTAATCTTCCAGGTTAAGGACAGGACACCGATTGAGGGCGTTGGAAAACAGGTTGCCTAGGATAATATTTAGATCTAAGGATGATGTGACAGGAATCTGGAGATAACCGCACAATGGGGAGTTCATTAATCGGCTATCTACACCAAATGTTAGTAGGATCGATTATTATGAGATCGGCAGGGCATGTTAGGCTTGAAGTCAGTTGACTGACTCAGGATTATGTAAAATGGAATGATTTTCTGTGAGTTTTACAAATTCCAATCAGAATTCAGAAGCAAATAAAATACTTGCTTGTAATTTTCCATACGAAATCTGCTTTCTTTTTTGTAGTGATAGTTTCTTGGACTTTATCCTCCGTTCTATCTTGAAGTAAAGAAACCATGAATACTGTCTATAATGTATAATCATTATTAACTTCAGGACTGCCCTGCCTTCCGTGTTTCTTCGTTGTTTCCTGTGACAAGCCTTCAGGCAGGTAGAAAGAGATGTTTCTACGTCGTCGGATGTGTAGACGTGTAATTGTGTTTAGACACAATTTCCTTGTAAGCAGATTGTTTCAGAAGTAACAATTTTGATGCCCTGGAAACATCCAAGTTGCAGGAAGTTGGTTACTTCCATGACATTCACGATCGTTTCACATCTTCAGTGGCCAGAAGCGACAAACAGACTTGTTCTCTGGAGATATTTGAATGTTCATTTATGAAAATTATTTCATTAATACACATAATGAAGGAATATTACGTTCTTTCAGAAGGAAACAAACATATGATTGGAATATCTTCTGTATCCTGCGAGCAGAGTCCTTGCGAAGCTGATAATTATCGAACCCGAATGTCAATTGTCGATTCACTTGATCCCTCCACTATGCAGTGTCGTGAGCCAGACAAATCCAGTCAAAATCCTCATACCCTCGTTTTAAATCGATCGTAATATTTATGTTTCACATACACTAATTTATTCAGGTGGTCTCTTCTGTTCAGATTTCCCGACTAATTTATATGCATTCCTCATCTCGCCCTTACGTGATGCATGCCCTCCCTGCTGCTAAACTTACTCAAAGCTTTATCATGCATTATAAATAGGCTGCGTTGTAATAAAAATTCATAAATTAGGTGAGTAAATACAAGTGTGTCATACACTAGCAAAATGTTAGCTACGTAGATGTAGGAAGACGAACACAGCACAACATGCTTCGAAGCTGAGCTTTGTTGCTAGGAAGTATGTTGCCAGGTTACGAAGTGATCTGTATCACTGCGTTTCATAAGAGACTGTTGTTGTTCTCGTTCTAGCATAAACGAGAGGAATTAATAAACTTTGATATGTTTTTATGAACTAAGTCCCCAGAACAAATATACCAATTCTGTACCGCGCAGTTAACCACTGCGTTGTGTATGTACAGCATATAAGCTAGTATGTCACTCAAAGGTCATTAAGGTCTTCCGAATCATTGACTGGGAAGGTCTTGAGAACACGAAAGAGGATGAATAACATGTGAATACATGAAATGGCAGGTCCTGACAGCGGCGGCGCAAATGCAGATGGCTGACTTCTGGGATTTTGCGCCATTTAATTAGGTAGCAGTTAGCCGACGTAGAGGTGCTAGCTGTCTTCATCAGAATGGTTATGATCGGTCACTCATCACCCTCATGAAGAAGGCAGCAAGCACGTCTGAAAAGTGCCTAAACTTCTACCGGACTATATGGCACAACATCTCAGAAGACAGCCATCTTCATTTGAATCGATGAGTACAGAAACAATATACGGCCTACGTTTCATCGAAATTAGGTCACTGGCTGAAATGCATTCGGAACGTAGCTAAACGTTGCGAACGGAAATCATGTGCTCCATAGGATTTCTAAATGCGTGCAATTTATATTAATGTAAGTGGAAAACTGTAGTCCACATGAGTTGCTTCTTTCCGTGTACCCAGTGGTGTAGGCAGACCAGGGGCTGGAATGTGTGAATGGGACTTCGAAGCAAACGACTTGGCGTGGGCAGAGATCGAAAATAAGTGAAAGGAAATTGGTGTTCATAAAGCCGAGGCTTCTAGGACTCTATAAGTACAGTCATGACTGGAATAATGGCCACAGTGATGTTTGTGTTCAGACCACAGTTAACATTTTCTGCTGAGTACAACACGAATTAATCATTCATTAAGACATTGTTTGTACATATTAGAATAAGTCAGTCAAAGGACAACTGAAATCTAATGCAACCAGAAATTAAGTGTATAAGAATTAGAGTTTGTCTTCAAGAAAATAAAAGGAAACATCAGATGTCTAAAATATCTGTGAACTAAAGAACTTCCTATAATGCGTGTACAGAATGAAGAAAAATAGAATATAAAAACAGGCACTGGAATACACGCTACTACGCTTTCATCTTGGATGCTCATAGAGTCTACTTGAACCAGGATGATTTACAAAATGAATGCAAGCTAAATTCTAGCATAGTTCATGATGATGATTTATTGAATAACTTAATTAACTGAATGACAATCCTGGCGCTGTGGTGTGGTATTTATACGTATTGTCGTCCCCAGTAAGAATCTCTGAAACGTCTGTCAATTTCTACGCGGCCCAGCATTCCAAATGACACTCATGTTTATAATCGCTTTGTGTAGCAGAATATTTTTGTAACGAAACATCCTGTTGGCACATGCGTTTAGAGAATCGTCTAATCACATAACATAGCAATGCTTCGTATTTATTTTAGCTACCAGTTCGCGCCTTTCCCTTTCACGTTTAGGTTTACGTTGTCTTATGTAGATCTAGTTGGGAGTTTGTACCGTGGATTTACCCGGAATTCTGAGGAAGCGACCTTCACCTTGTCATTTGTCATGTTTGTTATGTCACGCGAGTAATATGTGACTCAGCTGTATTTATTGACGGTAAAAGAGCAATGCTCAGGTTTCCCTGTGTAAAGGTACGTAGTTGACCTGAGACGAACAGCGTTTCACAATCGAACATAATTGCCATTAGATTTATTTGCATCGTGACTTACTGGAATTTATCCATTTTATTTCCCAAGTGATGAATCGACTTGGGTTTATGACTTTTTTATTGACGGAGTGCATGAAGGTTTTTTTTCCATTATTTATTTTAGATGTGGCCGATCTACTCTAGTAGTATAGTGAAGGAGTGGTACGGCAGTGCGATCAATCGATACAAAGTTCTGGCAAGTGGAAAGGAAGAAATAAATAAAGGCGAATCGAAGTGAAGTAGGAAAATCAAGAGTCGATAGTCACCGATCTTTCACCGTGGAGGCCCGGTTTCGCGCCTAGGTCAGTCCGTGTGGGGTTTGTGGTGGAGAAAGTGGGACTCCGACAGGGTTTGCTGCTCGTCCTTCGGTTTACCCTGTCAGTAAACTTTCAACGCTACTACAAATTCACACAGAGCCCTTTAGTGGCCAAGTTCGCAGAGAGTCAGCCCCATCGTAACAGCAATATTAAATGAGGAAAATAAGGGATGATAACGAATGTGTTCTGTAGATTTGATTTATTGATTAATGAAAATCTGTTAAGATTTATTGTCTGTTAAATATTTATTGTTTCTTTTGTCTTGGCATTGTTATGGGAACGTGTTGCCTTGTGACCATGAATTGCAGCTGTTTCGGAATTCGACAGCGGGCAACTCTGTTTATTTGTGCTTGCAATCCACACACTTTTACATCAGCTGCCAAACAAATAAAATTCCCAAACAGTATCAACCTGGAAGTTTTCAAATTGTCCAATCGAACAGATCTGGGCATGTTCCCAAGATTAAACAAACGCGGTTTTGTGGTCCTTGGTAGACACTCTGCACAGTTAGTGTGTTAGTTATAAATACACAGGTACGCTGAAATATGTGATTTTCAGACCGTGTTACACTGCTTCGAATCTCACTTTGCTGTGCGCTGGTGCCCCATCGAAGGCGTTGTGCCGCTTGGCCTGGAAATTTCAAAATGTATGAAATGTTGAGATAAACTCTCGAATTGGACTAATTGAAGAACAGGAGGGAGTAAGGACGCGAAGAAAGACAGAAAGAAAACCACAGAAAAAAGAATAATGACGAAGGGCGTAAGAAGAGGTTAAGAGGAAAATTAAGGGCCGAATCTTTCATCTAAAATGGGCAGATGCAGTTTTATGTTTATGCCCAGAAAGAATAATTTTATAGCGCCTTTGGTTTGCAATCTCCGATTCGTTTTACAGGAAACATGACTTGAAATTAAAGTTTCGAGTGTATTGTACCTAAAAATTCACTTAGAAAGAAAAAAATCCTGAAACTAAAATCATCTTAAAACCGTTCAAGACCGTCAGTATCCCATCTGTATGGCCTTCCTAACATTTTCTTTTTCTTTCACAGAGTTTCAACAGTGCAGCTGATTGGAATAATTAAGGCAAAGATCAGTGGTATCGTTGTAATGATAATTTAAACCCCCACTCTGCTAAACTGGTTATACATAAGGTGTGGTCTGGAGCTTTCACGACGATTAAGTGTAATGAATTCTTCTTGGGCTACTGAAGTTCAGTACTCTGAGGACGAGGACGAAGATGGTTCTAAAAACCGTTGGTGTTTTCTCCATTAAACCGCCTGACACGGCTGGTAGCCCGAGATGAATTCATAATGGTTATAAATAGAATTGGTGGATTTCTTCTATGGTGTTAAGCACCCAAAGCTGACCTTAACACTGACGTCGCAACAGGGGTTCGTCCCATCTTATGTCCATTCCATAGCCCACATCCTGTTTCTTACCGACGAAGCCCAGACTCAATCCCGGGTCTAACAGTATCGGGATTTAGGCGGACAAAGTGACTCTGGATCAGCCTTTCTGCGGGCATTTAAGTTTTCCCGTGCCAGTTACATTTTCGCCAGCCCTCCTGAGATGCGTGATGGAGACTTGGTAAAAAATAGGAAATGGACAGGTTGTGTCCTGTTTTAAGTTATTATCCTAGAACTTGCCTGGAAGGACTACGCACAGCAGAGGTCTCACTGACCTCCCGAATTTAACCGGCGACCTTATAAATACAAAATAGGAATGATAACCACTCAAAATTTAGTTATCTAGACACGAGATTTGTTGTGTTCTATTTGGACTTGATTCTTGGATGAAAATATACCATACAAATTTGTTTTCCTTTAAACAGAGTTAAACACGTCTAAATTTTAGCTATAGGCACATTTTTAGTTTGCATTCTATATAATTAAAACTTTTTTTAATGAACTAATTGAACTACTCCAGAGAACGTAGGATTTGCGGATAAGTTCATCCCCGAATTATAGGGTACACACAACTTTAAGCAGCCGGTTTTAAAATGTCATGTCCCACCCGGAGAAAGGATATTAGTCTGTCAGCTGTTCTGTTATGGCAGAGACCTTCCGATGGTCTGATCGCAAGGCTCGAACAACCTGTTGCTTCAACTAGAAATAAACTCAGATGCGCAAGAGAGAGAGAGAGAGAGAGATAGTTCCTCCATCAGTGTGCTTCTACGAAGGTAAAGGACCATCGCTTAACTCACTGGGTTACCGTTACCATTTGCGTCCTTCTGAACGAGAAAGACTGTTTATTTTTAATAT
>NW_019060000.1:340754-358431 GCF_000696155.1 Zootermopsis nevadensis | reverse complement strand
TCTTTCTTAATCAGATATTTATTATTTGTGAATCATTAGCGCTCATGGATGGACAGGTTACCTACGTCACGTGATTTTCATGGCTACGTCACGAAACACTTTGTCGTTCTAGGCGGTCTGTTCGTACTTTCCTCTGTCTTCTAGCGATCCCATAGTTAATTAACCTGCCTTGTTTACACCCGTGGTGTTCAATAAAAACAGTACGACGAACCGATAATTGATGTCAAGGTCCTAAGGCATCCCTTGTTTAAATTTAAATTAAAGAACACAGCGAAAATACAAACTCTCTCATTGTTTAGATACACCTCCTTGAATGTAGCCATTTCGAACTCCGAGGAGAATGAGGACAAAATTAAGATGGATCTTAGGGAGTTCGTTTCTGAAATTGGAATTTGGAAGAGACTAGCTCAAGGCAAAAGATGGAAGCGGTATGTTGCTCCGAAACGCTGATATTTGCAAGACCACGCAACCTTGTAACCCAGACGACCAGCATCGACAGCTTCACCGCTGTGAAATCTTCAAGTTAGTTAACACATTTGTAGTTTCTCCTTCCTATTAGCTAGATATTAGTATGAAGATTTCCGTCTTCTGGGTTGTTGTGCTGTGTAGTCTATGACGGAGGCAGTATGACCTCTGAAACGTTGGTAAACATCGACCAGTCTACACAGCGCAACAACCCAGAAGACAGAAATCTTCATATTCATCGCCCTGATGACGGAGGCAGTATGACCTCTGAAACGTTGGTAAACATCGACCAGTCTACACAGCGCAACAACCCAGAAGACAGAAATCTTCATATTCATCGCCCTGATGACGGAGGCAGTATGACCTCTGAAACGTTGGTAAACATCGACCAGTCTACACAGCGCAACAACCCAGAAGACAGAAATCTTCATATTCATCGCCCTGATGACGGAGGCAGTATGACCTCTGAAACGTTGGTAAACATCGACCAGTCTACACAGCGCAACAACCCAGAAGACAGAAATCTTCATACTCACCGCTGCGAAAACCTCAAATCATACATAAATATTAGTACTGCCTTGCAAGATCTGTCGGTTTGTATACGGAGTACAGAACTTCAAATTGCTCTCTGGATTTGCATTCCTATTATTATCTTAAAAGTGTATGACGTAATCATTTGAAAAGTGATAGTTCCTTTCACATATTCATTTTCAACAAAGAATTGGGTGAATGTATGTCACAGAACCTTTCCATAGGAATTGCCTTTTATTTTAGCCAACAGTTGAACGAAGCTGTGTCACAGAAATTGTTCGCTGAAATAATAGGAATAGAAGAAAACTAGAAGATAGAAGTATTTCGTATGTCAAGTTTCCTGTGCTTGCCAACACTGCGTGAATGAGAAGCTACATTTATGTGAGGTCTATAATTGCTTTCTCCAGTATCATCGCGTAAGTCTTGATAATAGAATTAGTTCTGCAGAATCGATATAAAAAACTATTTTTTCAGTGTTACCGAAAAATCAGTCGCTTCTCAGGGCCAGTATCAGTATTTGACCTTGGTGTGACTGTTGCTTAAGTTTAATTAGTTTATTGGTTATTTAACGACACTACATCAACTCAGAGATG
The DNA here is from genome assembly GCF_000696155.1 of Zootermopsis nevadensis. The sequence goes on along the minus strand of NW_019060000.1, from coordinate 356,842 downwards.
CCGAAATCCGTCTTTTATTGGGCTCGACTCTTGGCTTTTCGTGATTTTCTTCAACACCCCAATAAAAACGTCGTAATATTATATTAAAATAGCTAACCATCGCTTCCATTATTCATTATTTTGTAATTATTCTGTTACTCGACGACATAGCTAATTGTGACATCAAGGTATATTAAATAACCCGTCACATTCTACAATAACAGAGGCGCGAAAAAGATTCAAAGACAAAAATATTCCCTTACGATCGAAACCTATTAACCGATTCAATACATGTGTTTCCAAACTTTCGGTTGGTACTGTACAGAACCTCATTTCTTCACTCCTGCTGGTGGGCGGCCATCTCTATTGGTTTTCGCTCCCGTTCGCATAAACCAGCCTTCGTCATTCACAAATTACTTGGTCTTATTACGACTTAATGAGATTTAATTTATACTGCAATTTGAATGAAATCAATAAAGCGATGCCTAGCGGCTTTTTGTGTCGTTCTCATCGTTTCACAAGTGGTCGTGCGGAAAAGAGACAGGCGGAAGTCATTTTCGTAATCTGTCACTTCATTTCAACCCTGCACGAAATTGGATTCAAAAATGAGAGAAATCCTTGAGAGGATTTTTTAATGGAGAAAGTTACAACCAACTCCAGGATTTATCTAAGAAGGAAGAGAACAAATGAGGGCGAAGAAGATATTTTGACTTTCAGATGTTGCCATAACTCTGTATTACGCGTGCTTTCCGCGAATTAAACGTTGTTTAATTTGTTACTGTCGTCTTGAAACCAATTTATTTATGCACACATCTCGGATGGGGACAAAGAAATGTGGTAATAACACTGGCAGATACGGTAACTTGTTGACAAAGCACCAACTCCAGTCCCTGTTTTTCAACGTCATGGCATGAAGCCATTTATAATGAATGAAAGTAGAACTCCACACATTAAATTCGGAACTAGAGGAAGGTAAGCTGTATGTTTCATGTTATGGTCGCTTTGTCCCCGGGGTATGAGCTGGCACTTCGATATTCTTTGTGGCTGAAGACAGAAGGTCGTGGTCTGAAGAAGAACATCGATTTAAATCAAACCTCCCGTGTTCTGGTCTGTAGTCAGTTTCTTTACGGACCAAGATGAGATGATTCCGAACTTAACATGTAACTTGGATGGAAGAAAAAGATATCCATACAAGTTTGAAGGAGAAGTCCTTTGGAAAGCAACTACTTTGAAGATCAAGAAAGAGATGGGTGAATAACATAAATAAATACATTGCGAAGATAGGGCGGGTATGGAATTGATTCAGAAAATGATATTTCGATTCGTTGTATTAGATTACCGCTCATTTAGTTAACCATTTATCTCGTCAGATATTCTGCTATTTTGCAACGCCGTATCGAATATTGAATGTGTTTATGATGAGCTACGTTAGGATGATTAAGTTACAATCCATGAAGAATGCGAATGGAAGTGATGGTGGCATTATTTCTGGACCACAATCCCCGCACGCAATTCAGACCGAATACGTCACACAAACACAACCGCATAGTTTATTGCCGTATTAACTCACTCAGAGTCGGAGCTGAATAATGGTGCTCTATAAGTCGCAGATATCATACAACGTCGAAGAATACAGCACGCCTCAAAAGTTCGGGATCGAAGGAGAACTCTGTTAGTTTGCAAAATTCGGAAAAATAAAAGAGAGGGAAAAGCCGTTGCAAATAATATTTTCGAACTCAACCGTTGGGATTATTTTTTTACCTGCGACGAGCCGTTATCACACAGCACACTTTATATCAATAGAAAAATGTTGCGGCGATGTTGCCATACCGACATGAGAATTCACTGGAAGTTGCGACTTACCTGGTTCCGTTCGCTGCGTGGTTCTCGCCGGTACCAGCGTGTCCTTCATTGTCGCTTCTCAGAACTCCGGAAAGACTTCCCGCCTTTCGGCGTCACGTGAAGTCGCCGTAACGCTTTTTTGTTGACAATGTAAAGTGTATAACGCCATGACAACTTATCCTAAACAAAAAACTTCCAACACTTTAAATTTGAAAAACACGAATTGCAACACATTTCCCTTTATATATTCTTCCGTTATCTTGCCAAATAACAGAGTTCTTCTATGGTCTCGGACTTTTGGGGCATTCTGTATGTGTTCATGATAACAAGCAGTGATATGAGAAGGATTTGGCCAACCCCGTTTGGAGAAACTGAGGAAAATTACGAATATAGTGTAGGAATAGCCAGTCATACGGCATATTCTGTATTCCGCGTTACCACTACACTAACCTGCTACGTCCAGTCCCATAATACGTTGAAGAAGACTTATGGCTTGTTGCGCCGTGTAGTCTGGTAGAAGTCAATCGACGTTTCTGAGGTGCTTACTGACTCCATCATCGCGACAATGAATCACGTTGGAAGTAGTAACGAACTCTGGAAGGTCGGTCGGTTTCTACCGGACTACACGCAGCAACATCCCAGAAGACGGGTCATCTTCGTATTCGTGGCCGTGAGAACCTCAAATCTTACCACATTCTAGTTTTCACTTTTATTACCTCTGCATAACATCTCCATTGAAGACGTCGTTTCAACTGAAATTCCGTCACGTTTCAGCTGAACAGATGAGCAAAGTGATTGATAGTGATGTCAACCTCAGTGAGGTAGTGGAAGAATTAGTCGAAGATGCCAGGCGCACAAGATACGCTTCTTCTACACATCGATAAGACTTAAAAATCACGGTCCCATTTAGATTCCATTATAAGCAGTTCTCATTTGGAAAGTGGAACGCACGATTTCGTGGAGACGTTTGTTGAAAAGGGGCTTCTTGGAAGACCACAAGTGACTGAAGTGAGGGGTGGGATGGATGGCAGATGGAGTTGCCTCAGGATCCTTTCCGATTGCTGGTTTGACGTTAAACAGAGCTGAACTCTCACATCTGTCCCATCGGATTTACATGATTCTGTCATTCTGGCTGTATATTCTGTAACAATAAACACAGTTACAGAACAGACCTTAAATGTCTAGTCATCAACCTCACTGCTTTAGAATTAGCTTCATTAAACCACCATTACTTTGCAAAAGACACATTTTTCGCAGTTTTGTTGCATGACTTCGTTACAACCAACATCTTATAAAACGTGTTTATCATAAAATGCTTCTATACTGAGTCAAATGGCTGTTTGAATTATTAATACATAGTTTTCACAATATGCCAACCAGTTCAGTGAAAGTCGGTTTTTTTTGTTACGTTTCATAACAAGTTGTTTTCTAATGCTGATCGCGTTCAATTCCCAGATTAGAGCCCCCCGTCGGCTGTCTGTGATTGCTTATTCATTATATTTGTAGCTACTCTCCATAAGTGGAGACAACACGGAATGGTCACGAGCGATCTATTCAAAAACCTTTCCCCAAATTTTCTTTACGTTTTCCATATACGAATTTATTCAGATAAATTTCACTATTGCAGAAGCTAATCACTAATTATATTTTATCGTCTTTCGTTCAGTGTTCACCATACCGAAAACAATTAAGAAGTATATCTGCATGAAGTATATATTTTTGAGTAAAGTACGCGAATTTTGCGATATGAATATTTCATTAGTCATTTTATGAAGTTCGATTTGCAGTTCTTTCAAAATCGGTGTTGTGACTGACCGGAGCGCACCACAGTTAAATTAGCCTAATCACGTTTAAGGTAGTCTATCCTTATTGGACGCTGCACAATTTTTTCCATTGATCCATTGATCATTTTCATGCTGATGTGAGTTATTTTCTGACATAGAATCTGGGCCTACTCCTGCAACGCTCCTTTTAGTTCGTCAATAATTATTGCTAGCTTCAGTAGCCATAATACATTTTCACTGCCATCGTAAAAAATTCATAAGCCTTCATGTCAGAACATATCATTGTATCTACTGTTTACATCACATTCCCAATATGAAAAGCGAGAGAGAAAAAAACAAATTGGTGCATTTGTCATTACTCGGTACATGTATGTATTCCTCAACACACACAGGCCTTCAGGCAATGTTGAGTTTTAGCTGTATCATGCAGCTATTACCCCTACTTGAATATGATCTCTTGTCGTGGAGTCGAAGGTAGAAAAAATGCGTGGAAAACGGGTAATAACAGAGCATCAACAGGAAGGTAGTAGGTCCCTTTGAAGTACTGCTGTCTCATCAATCAGTCGTGATTTAGCCCTCGGCCGATGTAGTCGAACATACAGTGTTGCCAAAAGTCGTCATACTACCGCAATTCTAAAGAAAGGAAAGTATTAAGTGGGTTATAATAACACTATTCAGAAAGCAGAAGGCAGACAAACGAATACCCCCATTTGTTCTTCGAAATTCGTCGCTTCCTGTGAAGTTCGGTCACTTTCGTTGACCTGCAGCTGTGTTCGGTGTTTCCTTTCTAAGTCAGAGTTTTTCATGCGTACGCCTGTGTTTTCCGCCATCTACAAGTGTACTGTCCGGGCTGTGGCTGCCAGGTAAGTCAATTTCGTAGCATATACGCATGCATATAATATGGTTGTTCGGATGGTTGGTTAATGGGCTCGTAATCAACGCGACTGAATTCGTTATAAGCGACTCTCAACGCATCAAACAACAATTAAATTTCAAACTAACCTAATTTTTGGAAGTGGCATTTTCTCTATATGAGAAATAGCCGTAATATACTCTGTGACTCGAGTGCTAAAATTTCATTTGTGGCAGCTGGTTGTACCATGTGAAGGTGAGGTTAGGATTGAGAAATAAAAACTTTTGTACTGAGGATTCTGCCCCTTACAACTGAGTGTTTATGCAATGTTCTTCAGTATATGTTCAATACACTGTGACCAGTGAAAATCGCCCGTGTGCTTAAGCACAGCGTCATGAATATGTATAGACGGCACAGAGGTAAAGCTCCACAGATTCAACACAACACTGGATGTTTAAAGCAACTCAACTTCTTAAGATGCCTATCTTCAAGGTTGTTGCGCCGTGTAGTCTAGTAGAGGTTTACCGACGTTTCAGAGGTGCTTGCTGCCTCCATATTCAGGGCAATTTAACCTTTCTCGGAATACAGACTACGCCTACTTATGGCTTGTTGCGCCGTGTAGTCTGGTAGAAGTCAATCGACGTTTCTGAGGTGCTTACTGACTCCATCATCGCGACAATGAATCACGTTGGAAGTAGTAACGAACTCTGGAAGGTCGGTCGGTTTCTACCGGACTACACGCAGCAACATCCCAGAAGACGGGTCATCTTCGTATTCGTGGCCGTGAGAACCTCAAATCTTACCACATTCTAGTTTTCACTTTTATTACCTCTGCATAACATCTCCATTGAAGACGTCGTTTCAACTGAAATTCCGTCACGTTTCAGCTGAACAGATGAGCAAAGTGATTGATAGTGATGTCAACCTCAGTGAGGTAGTGGAAGAATTAGTCGAAGATGCCAGGCGCACAAGATACGCTTCTTCTACACATCGATAAGACTTAAAAATCACGGTCCCATTTAGATTCCATTATAAGCAGTTCTCATTTGGAAAGTGGAACGCACGATTTCGTGGAGACGTTTGTTGAAAAGGGGCTTCTTGGAAGACCACAAGTGACTGAAGTGAGGGGTGGGATGGATGGCAGATGGAGTTGCCTCAGGATCCTTTCCGATTGCTGGTTTGACGTTAAACAGAGCTGAACTCTCACATCTGTCCCATCGGATTTACATGATTCTGTCATTCTGGCTGTATATTCTGTAACAATAAACACAGTTACAGAACAGACCTTAAATGTCTAGTCATCAACCTCACTGCTTTAGAATTAGCTTCATTAAACCACCATTACTTTGCAAAAGACACATTTTTCGCAGTTTTGTTGCATGACTTCGTTACAACCAACATCTTATAAAACGTGTTTATCATAAAATGCTTCTATACTGAGTCAAATGGCTGTTTGAATTATTAATACATAGTTTTCACAATATGCCAACCAGTTCAGTGAAAGTCGGTTTTTTTTGTTACGTTTCATAACAAGTTGTTTTCTAATGCTGATCGCGTTCAATTCCCAGATTAGAGCCCCCCGTCGGCTGTCTGTGATTGCTTATTCATTATATTTGTAGCTACTCTCCATAAGTGGAGACAACACGGAATGGTCACGAGCGATCTATTCAAAAACCTTTCCCCAAATTTTCTTTACGTTTTCCATATACGAATTTATTCAGATAAATTTCACTATTGCAGAAGCTAATCACTAATTATATTTTATCGTCTTTCGTTCAGTGTTCACCATACCGAAAACAATTAAGAAGTATATCTGCATGAAGTATATATTTTTGAGTAAAGTACGCGAATTTTGCGATATGAATATTTCATTAGTCATTTTATGAAGTTCGATTTGCAGTTCTTTCAAAATCGGTGTTGTGACTGACCGGAGCGCACCACAGTTAAATTAGCCTAATCACGTTTAAGGTAGTCTATCCTTATTGGACGCTGCACAATTTTTTCCATTGATCCATTGATCATTTTCATGCTGATGTGAGTTATTTTCTGACATAGAATCTGGGCCTACTCCTGCAACGCTCCTTTTAGTTCGTCAATAATTATTGCTAGCTTCAGTAGCCATAATACATTTTCACTGCCATCGTAAAAAATTCATAAGCCTTCATGTCAGAACATATCATTGTATCTACTGTTTACATCACATTCCCAATATGAAAAGCGAGAGAGAAAAAAACAAATTGGTGCATTTGTCATTACTCGGTACATGTATGTATTCCTCAACACACACAGGCCTTCAGGCAATGTTGAGTTTTAGCTGTATCATGCAGCTATTACCCCTACTTGAATATGATCTCTTGTCGTGGAGTCGAAGGTAGAAAAAATGCGTGGAAAACGGGTAATAACAGAGCATCAACAGGAAGGTAGTAGGTCCCTTTGAAGTACTGCTGTCTCATCAATCAGTCGTGATTTAGCCCTCGGCCGATGTAGTCGAACATACAGTGTTGCCAAAAGTCGTCATACTACCGCAATTCTAAAGAAAGGAAAGTATTAAGTGGGTTATAATAACACTATTCAGAAAGCAGAAGGCAGACAAACGAATACCCCCATTTGTTCTTCGAAATTCGTCGCTTCCTGTGAAGTTCGGTCACTTTCGTTGACCTGCAGCTGTGTTCGGTGTTTCCTTTCTAAGTCAGAGTTTTTCATGCGTACGCCTGTGTTTTCCGCCATCTACAAGTGTACTGTCCGGGCTGTGGCTGCCAGGTAAGTCAATTTCGTAGCATATACGCATGCATATAATATGGTTGTTCGGATGGTTGGTTAATGGGCTCGTAATCAACGCGACTGAATTCGTTATAAGCGACTCTCAACGCATCAAACAACAATTAAATTTCAAACTAACCTAATTTTTGGAAGTGGCATTTTCTCTATATGAGAAATAGCCGTAATATACTCTGTGACTCGAGTGCTAAAATTTCATTTGTGGCAGCTGGTTGTACCATGTGAAGGTGAGGTTAGGATTGAGAAATAAAAACTTTTGTACTGAGGATTCTGCCCCTTACAACTGAGTGTTTATGCAATGTTCTTCAGTATATGTTCAATACACTGTGACCAGTGAAAATCGCCCGTGTGCTTAAGCACAGCGTCATGAATATGTATAGACGGCACAGAGGTAAAGCTCCACAGATTCAACACAACACTGGATGTTTAAAGCAACTCAACTTCTTAAGATGCCTATCTTCAAGGTTGTTGCGCCGTGTAGTCTAGTAGAGGTTTACCGACGTTTCAGAGGTGCTTGCTGCCTCCATATTCAGGGCAATTTAACCTTTCTCGGAATACAGACTACGCCTGTGCGACTTCCGAGGTATCCAGTCACATCAGAACCCTAAAGATGGGGACAGAGTTGGTTCCCGAAACGTCGGTTTACTACGGTAATCAGTTAACGCGGCTGATTGCCCGAGAAGATTGTATTGTTCGCTCCATTGTTTGATTGTTGTGTAATATATGTTTTAGTGTTCTCATCGTTAGTTAAATGATCCAGTCAAAAGTTGACCTTAGCAATATTGATGTGAGAAGGTCTACTTGCCTTTATGATACGAATCCGGTGATTCATTTAGTAATTTTTTGGAGCAGTCGAAAAGAAGCATCGAATACAAAATAGCAGATCTTTACCAATTTCAGCTCATAATGAACTGTGTTGATTTTGAATAACCTGACGAAGGGAGTATCTGTATTCCTTAATCTTTAATTTTATACAGTTGTTTGTTGAGCTCATTACAGCGATTTGTAATCCACTGAGAGTAGGATGAAGGGGGTGAAGGCTGTTTGCATTGCTAATGAAGTTTATATTTGTGAAAAGACACCGAGCTATAAATATTAAAGAAGAAATTCGTTACGTATTTGGATACACAAGACTATATTTCGTTTATAAAATCAACACAGGATGTTCTTTGTGTTTTAGTTTCTTAGCTTATCAACAGTCCTTCGGCAACTTCAGATTTACATGGCGTAGACTGATAGGGCGTGTATTAACTATGAATTTGACAGGGAGCGGATAAGATTGATCATTATCTACCGTAAACCGCACTCAGAATATAATTCTATAAGTAGCATAATGTTGTCCTAACTTTCCTTGAAGAACAATTCCATTAACTATAAATGAAGAGTAACATTTTGGTCAGCAGATTGAGACTATTTATGTTGTGTATTTATCCCATAAGAACGGAACTGTGAACCAAGGCACGATGTTCTGTACCGGTGTTCAGGATCCGTGGATCTTATACGTTAGGGGTCCATAAACCTTGCAGCAGACTTTTGTGACATGAACTGAGCAAACTTGCTGATCCAAAAATCTTATAGCATTAGAACTTAACAATACGTGAGAAAAATCTGCCAAGAAGAAATCGCGTTGCGTTTGTGGCTTGTATCAGGAAGAGTTGTTAAAATGGTCGACTGATTCTTTGCTTGTTTGAAGACACTGTTTAAACTACAGGCGTCAACATCGGTCAACAATAATGGACACTTGAAATGAAGACTTACATTTGTTTCTGGGAGCCGAAGTGATCGTTAGGTGGGGATGTTTGCGTGGCAAAACCCCACCCAGAGACAGAGGCGCGTCTTCGTGGCCACGTGTGGAATCCCCATAATGACAGCCATCACTGAGCAACACAGACCCCCATGCACTTCCATTTTGTAGACAATGATCCTCTCAATTTATTCGGTGCTGCATACCACGGACCTCAAAAACTGATGGATTCAAAATTATTAAATGGATCTCAGAAGGAACAACACATGTTCTTTTATGACTTGAAGCCTTCGCAGAGATTAACAGTGATAAAATCCTCTGGGGCAAGCAGCCGACGTGCTCGACTTCTGTTCCGAGTTGACATCGCTGGTCGCCCGGGAAGATAAGTGCATTTGTGAGAAAGAAGACATCCTTGCACTTCGACTGTTGAAAGGTAACTGGCAGACTGGCGCGTGCAGGTTACACGTGGAAGGCCAAAGCACTCAGGATTTATGAGTTAGAATCCAGAGACTCAATGGATATTGCTCTGACCTTCTTGTTTCATAACAGTACAGATATTATATAAAAGTTCAGATCGGAAACTTGACGGGAACGTACTCTTGGGAGACGTAGTCGTAGATGGAAGGACAATATTTAAATGTATATTGCATAAACAGGATGTGAAGGAGTGATCTAGATTAAACTGGCTGAGGATAGATCCAACAAGTGGCCTTTTTTGAGCACAGTAATGAACCTTCGCTTGTCATAATCCCTGGGCTTTCTTAACAAGCACCGTATCTATGAAGTTTTTAAAGAAAACCTGGAAGTTGGTTGTCAATAAATAAGACAGGGATTATTTAAATGACTAATTGATTACTGTTGATCACGTAACGCTCTTCACAAAAGAGTTTAATGACTGAGACAGAGTTGGTTGGTTTGTCACTCAGTGAGGCAGCCAGTTGATTGAGAATGGCGAAGAATTTACTCCGCGTTCTACATTTCAGTACTGAGCAGTTATCTGAGTGATCCAATTAAGCGGGCAGGCAGCTGAGTGCTACATCACTAATTACTTGTTCGGACCGAAAGTCTGCCACTAGCGGGTATTTTCACGCCCCGTAAACTAACATTTGATTGATCTACATAAACTGTGTCTCATCCTACAGCCAATACCAGCGGTCGGACAGGCAAGCCAAGCTTTGGGCTGTCCATCATATCGACCGCTCGTCAAGAGAGACATTTTGAAATTCCGTAGATCAGCACAGCCAACTCAGATATTACGGCATTGCTACATATTAGTGTAACGCGATTCGTTGTGCAGATTCTGTCTGTTAGACTCACTACAATAAACTCAAGTTTCTCATTCGCCAGGACTTAATATTGACAAATCACCACGACTTACTCACAGCTGGCGGACCCAAATTGTTGAAAATTAACAAAAAAAATGAAACGAAACGTTCAAGGGCACATGAGTGCAGAGTTGTAGCAGAGGCACCAGCCAATCACTGTCCTACAATGACCTATAGAATATGGAAGTTAACTGTAGGGGCGAATCTGTCCGTTTTGCCTACGTCACTAGTTTGCTGGTAGAAGGAAAACAAAGGTAAAAACTGTGTAAACCAGACATTATCAACATACGAAATGAGACGGCTAGCTGAAAAACACTGCCGCTGGGAAATAACGTATTTTGTATGGACGGTATGTACTTCCTGATCACCTCGCTCTTTAATTATAACTGATCTAGAGTGCACGTTTTCGCCCCGACTACAGTACAGCTGTGCTTGGCTTCATTCATATATTACGTACTTGCGCTCACAAATCTACGAATGACAAAGAGTCGGGGAGTGACACCAAGAACAGAGCTTGATTTTCCGATGATGTCAGCCCAAATCTCGAATCTTAAAACTGGGCTCCGAGTTATAGGCTATCAGACATGTAATCGAACATTGCAATCTCATAAACATTTAAGACAAAAGTCGTCTTGCTATTAGGAACGTAAATTTCGCTTCCGCCACATAATCAGCTGTAGACCAGATATTTACTTTCAGCTGTGACTTAAATATGTACAGAAGACTTTGGCTGTGTTTTATTCCAGTACTAAGGCAGTGTTTTTAGTTCATGTTTTGATTAGCCGGTTATAACTGTCGAGTTTCATTATTGTTTCAACAAGATGGCTCCGTTCTGGGTTTTGCGGCACGTAGTCGTTGTAACGGTCCAAATTACATCTTCTGCTGAGGTAATTTATCATACTATTTAGTTTCTTATTATTTTATTCATCTGAATTTCTTTTAAGTTTTCGTTTCAAAATTCTAACTTTTCTGTTGTGTTTGGAGGGTAATACTGGGATGGATACTTCCATTTCATGGCATCTACCTAACTGTTTAAGACACAGGCGTGTGAGGACCCTCGGTTCCCGGAAGTCTTGTTTTTTTACACTAAAGAGCAATAAATTGTCGTGAATTGGTTGTACTCCCATGGTTCACACTTTGACATTTATGGCGGCAATATGTCAAAAGTCAGTTTGGACTTTATGGTTCATTGTCACTCAGCAGACAATGTTGCTGAACCATACACATTAAATAGCGTGAGAAAGAAACTTTGAAAGAGCTGTATGCAAGTAAATACGTCACTGGTTTTGAATGTTTGGAACCAGGGGCAAGACGCTTACAGCAGCTCGTCAGTATTAACACTCTTCAACAAACTTTCGACGCAGTCACAAGCAAATACACTACAAGTCTGAGATCATCGTCTTGCGGCTAAAGCCAAATATTATCTGTATTAAGATTTCCGTCTTCTGGGTTGTTGCGCTGTGTAGTCTGGTCGATGTTAACCAACGTTTCAGAGGTCATACTGCCTCCGTCATCAGGGCGAATATCGCCAATATCGTCATTACACAAGAAATAAGTTCCATGAAGCTGGTTTCATGTAACAAGTTTTTTCCAAACAATTTCTTCCTGATCACCTTAGAAATATGAGGTTCTCACTACTGGCTGTTTTCTGTTCAGACATCGCTTCGTATAACTTGGTGTAACATCCAGTTTAAACGCAAGGACAGTTTATACAACATAATAATTTTCTTTAAAGAATGATGATAGATATAAATAATCAGAAAGCCAACGATAAAGACAAGATAATGAACATAAAATTTGTATTGATGATACAGTTGAGATACCGATACAGATTAAGATAATCCAAATTATTGATTTGTCGATATACGTCGATGCATTTCTACATCGAAATGTCAAATTATTTTTTATCAAAATGTTGATTATGATGTTTTTGATATGTCAGCATACCTGTAAAAACCTGTCCTCATCTGAATGTTCAGATCAATGTTTGTACGGATTTCGTAAACTGGAAATAAATAGCAAGAAATACACTAAAAATCATGTTAGATGGACTTGCACTTGGAGAGAAGTCATTTAGTACTGCAACAACACCTGGTAAACAAGATTTCCGAACATATTATTTCTGCATCAATATTGACCATGCACAGGACTTCTGTATGTATTAACATTACAAGGTCTTGTGTGTTATTGCAATTAAATTATTGTTTATTTTAATTACTTTGCCTATTAATTTCACTACTAACCAACTATCAATATCGTAATAATTACGATATAAGAATACGGTCTGTGGAGATGAACTCTACAGTATAGATGGAGCAATGTTACGGCTTTGGCTATCGATATTGCAGCTTCCTTACATCTCCAGTAATGCATGACATGCGGGATCTGTATGAGCGAATAACATCGACGAATATCGACATCGATAACGAAATCGACGTATTGGTACGTAGTGATTTTCGAAAATTTATATGTTTGACAAACGAAATATTCTTATTTCAATACGCCGGGGTAGTGATATATCGATAAAACCAAAAAAATTGTATTTTTCGACACACATTTATTGATCGAGAAAACAAGTAAGAGTGAGCTGGAATACGTCAATCAGTATAGTGAATCTAGGTACGGTCTGGACGACTGGGGTTCGATCCCCGACGGGGACAGAGGAACCCGACGCCGACACAAGTTTCAGATTAATGCCGAGACGAGCGTGGGGATGCCATATGACACTACTCTGACAAACTGACGCTGATCGTCCCGATGCCTTTCTTATATCTACGTATTGTTATAACGTTCGATCGATATATTGGCTAATCGATAGAGTAATATGTTGTTTTGATGTGAGGTTAATGAAAGCCTTAAGGGTCGATTCTGGAAGCGATATTGGACATTAGGGCTCACTTACCAGATTCATTACTTGTCATTTAGGTATTTGGTTTAATCTCACAATTTTCACAAAGCTCTTTTAAGTGTAGAGATAACATAGCTCCGATGTGGGATGTGGTCATGAATGGTGAATAGACAGGAATTTAAAAGGAGATAGACCTATTTGTATTTGTGGTTTTACAGGCTGTGAAAACATTGATCGTTTTAGCCCGGGGTGTGACGCCATATCTTCCTGTAGGTGGTAACAAATAAAGACACAACGCCTCCAGAACTTACAACTTGATGATAGAAACGATATGTTTCTCCGAAACGTTGTTAACCATTTACAAGACTTTATTCTGTCACTGCCCTGGAGACTCGGAAAAGAATGGTTAAAGCGTATTTCATGTTATTGTGCCACCTGCCATCTGGAATGTTACGAAAATTATGAGAAAAATCAGTCAGGATTGCCAGTAACCTGGCCCGTATTCGAACTTGATAACTACGTCCCGAAGAGACATACAAATCTAGGATAACTTGTTCTGCAGTTTAGTTTCTTGTAAGTTTGTTCCTTAATAAATACTCCAGAAAATTTACGGATTCCTGATTATAAATACCGTACCATCTGTTGCAGGAAGTGATATTATACCCAATATGACGATCAGTATGAAGAGATTCTCCGACAGCTTCAGCGGTGAATTGGAGACGTTGCGGGGAGAGGAGGCGGAGAGTGGAAGGTAAGAACACTTTCTCTCTTTCTTGACATAGCCAGCATCGTCCTTGGCCTTCTGTGGCATTTTGAATTCTATTGAGGTAGGCTTTTGAGTCTCTTTAGCGGTTGGCTCAGTCCATTGTAAGACCTGTACTGTCATAAGACAACGCAAAAATCTAACATCCTTGGAACCGAGCTCTGTCCTGGTTTGTAGCGCTGTGTTGGGCGGTGAGCTGGAGGCAAGAAGGACCTCTGAAACGATGGTAAACGTCTATCAGACTACACAGCGCTACAACCAGAACTTAACCCTGAAATATATGGCGTCGTCAAGACTTCCATCGCCGCTCGTAACAGTCGCTTTTACAAAATAGTTTGCTCATAACTTTCCCAGGGAAAGGTTTCAATACTGTCACTAATGGTGCATTAACCACAGTTTCAGGATCTCTGCTGTATCATGGGCCTTTATTCTTGCAGATGAAACAAATAATAAAAATACTGATTTTCTCCAGCAGTGTATGAACTCACAGTAATGAAAGCTGTGCTTCATATTAATTCGCTTTATGAAACGCAGTGATGTATTGATGGATGTTAGAATCTGTATTTCAAACCTACAGTATTCATCTATACTGCCAATACAGTGAAAATAACCCGGACTTGATAACATTGTAACAAGACCAGTCGTTAGACACGAATGCAATGATGCTCTCAGCTCTGGCTGCAGTAGCCTATGCATGCATCTATTCATTCTAAAATAATCGATGTGAAAATGTGAATACGATCGACGTAGTAGTGATGTTGCAGCTGTCAGTGGGATCTAACACATTCGATCTATTGGTTCCTGGGTTCAAATGCCGTGTAGGACACAAACTTGACATTCCAGTTCTGGTTTCAACTATACATAGGCCTTGTAACCGTCCTCCACGTTACGTCACGCGGCACGTCGGCCGGCGAGCATGATTCTTTTTCTCAGGAAATACGAGGGCATGGGACCAGGTTGAGCGAAGTTGGTCAAGGTGGTCTAGATGTCGGACCACAGCCAACACTTATGTTGAGGACTTTATTAAAAAATATCAATACGGATAAAATTACAGGTTCAGCGGCACTCGGCAATAAGATAGCCTGGCTGCCGTATTTCTGTCACTGCACCACGTACGAAGCCGCGACTAAATCTTGAACAGATGAATTTAGTGAGCAGAGCCAACAGGTTGTCTCTCGTCGGAGACAAGAAGCCGAGTATCCCGGCTAGTTCAAGCGCTCCCCTCTTGGTTTTTCCTAGCAAAGTACCTTTATCATCTACAAAAGATTCAAATTCCAGCAAGAAGACTGGCACAGCTGAGATCTTTATAATTTTAGAGCTAATATAAACTAAAGCAGTGGTCCACAACGACAGGAACATCATTCTACATTCCAAAATTTGAAAAATTGGCTGATGAAATGTAGTGCCAAACATCACAGCAACTTCCCACTTGAGTAATAATAATTGTTCTTTTGAAAGTACGTATTTTTGATTGCATGGTTTCTTGTATCATTAAACGTCGTGTTGTTTTGTGTGTTATTTGGTGTCCATATCTTATTTCTCCAGAGAAAAGAAAATTTGGCTTTGTTAACTGCTTGGTGACCGCCACCATATCATAAACTCTCAAATGTGCCCGTAGGCACAAAAAGGGTGAGGACCACTGATGTACAAAATTTCAGGAGCACTGGTATCACGAAATCTAACCTAATCCAACACATACTGATCTGACCTGACCTAAACTAAATTAACCTGAACTAACCTTACTTAAAGCAAAGTACCATAGCCTAGCTTGACACAACCTCAACTAACCTAACCTAGCGCAACCTAACATAACCAAACCTAACCTAACCCAGCCTAACTTAACCTAACCCAACCTAACCTAAACTAACCTAACGTAAGCTAACTAAGCTTAGCCAAACTAACCCAACCCAAGCTAACCTAACACAACCTAACCTAACCAACCTAACCTAACCAACCTAACCTAACCTAACCTTGGCGCATCCTAAAGCCACCGCAATGCTTGGCTTGCATCCAATAAGACTAGGCACAATGATTGTGAATAGACGCTGAGTTTTGCGACTCTGAACACGGCGACGCCTTCGAAATACGCCAAACGTACCGCCGATAAGTCCACAGAAAACACCATACGAAAGTGAAATACAGACGTCGAGCGTCGCGACGCCATTCCTCGCA
>NW_019060000.1:268606-321575 GCF_000696155.1 Zootermopsis nevadensis | reverse complement strand
GAAAGTTTCAAGCCTGCGCCTATAAAAACCCGTACACTTATCTCATGTATTAAATTCATCCATCACCCTCGAAGTAGTTCCCCTGGGAGTGAACACAACGATCCCAGCGCCGCTGCCAAGCCTGGAAGCATCCCTGGAAATCTTTCTTTGTCAGCCTGTCAAGCACCATCTGCGATTCTGCCTGAATCTCTTCTATCGTCTCAAATCTCCTTTCCTTTAGCTGAATTTTCATCTTTGGGAAGAGGAAGAAGTCACACGGAGCTTAGAAAGGAAGTTGGGGTCGGTTCTTGCAAGATCTTTGAGCTCCTGACAAACGAGAAGTCGATTCTGCTTCTGGTCCTCTGACAGGATGCGTCGCATGTGGAGTTCTTCCTTTAGAATCAGCTGACAGGTCCCATAGCCTATCCCAGCAATGTCGCACAAGTCGTTGATGGTACGACGTCGATCTTTGTGAATGGCCTGCCGAATCTTCGTAACATTTTCGGGCGTTGTGCTCGAAGATGGTCGTCCAGAACGCTCGTCGTCATCGACAGAGGTTCGGCCATTTTTAAAACATGAATGCCACATAAAAGTTTGTGAACTACCCATTGCGGACTCCCCAAATGCTTGCTTTAGCATTTCATAGGTTTCCTTAGCCGTTTTGGCGAGTCTTTGGCAACATTTGATGCACACGCCATTCCGAAATCGCAGGACGGCCGGTGTAATGCACTACCAAAACGCCCGTAACTAAGAAACAAATGCTAATTCGATGATGCCGGCTGGCACACTGATTCACTATGAATGTAGGCCGCACCCCTTAAAGGCAGAAGGTCGTACTACATCCGGTTCGCCCTCTATTGACACAGTCTTTAAACTTTCCGATCGAAACTCGTATATCTCTCGTCACCAAATGCAGAACAGATTTTAATATAAATTATAAAGATAGCTATTAAATTATTCTAAAATATGGCGAAGTTTGAATATTTGGGAGCGAAATTACACATATTACAAATTATGGTGAGAAGCGTGACACTTTATTTCGGGGGTGGTGGGGTGGTAGAAAGAACGTCGGTGTATTAGAAGATTCCCACCCGTCCTTTTGGTAAGGGCTGAAACTCATCTAAGTATTATCAAAAATTTAAGTTCCTGTCTCAACACTACACTTCTGTATTAGAAAGATCACTGGTTAATGCTGTTTAGGGATATAATTGCTGTTTATCGTGAGAATGGTGAACATGAGCATAACGTTAATCTATCAGAGTGAATTCCAAAGTTAAAAGAGGTAACGGATGTTTTCCTCCAGATTCTTCTAAACTCAACATTTATGATCGCTCTCGGTCCTTATTCCACTGTATCTCATATTTGCATTTGCCATAATGTCGATGAAATAACAAACGCTGCATTAGTCTCGTTACTTTCAGTATGTTAAAGTTGACCCCGGTTTTACATTACTCAGCTTTCCGTGATTTCCTGAGCCACTCAAGGCGAACGCTAATTCAGGGGTGTGAAAAGTTTCATGAATTTAAACCGCTGCTAGAAACAGACCACGTGAAAACTACATGTTCTTTTAACAAAACGATCCATACTTTGAGTTGCATCTCGTTGGTTGGGAAACATCGAAAGAAGATGCAACCTGGGAAATATTGCCTTGGGTCGAAGTGTGAATGGAAACGGTGATTAGACTACTGGGTTTTTAAGGAGTGGACTGGATTCACCTAGCTCAGGATAGAATTCAGTGTCGGGCCGTTTCAACACAGTGATATAAGCAAAGATTTTCTTCACCTTCTGAATAACTGTTAACTTTTCAAGGGCGACTCTCATTTGTCGACTTCTTAAGTTAGATTTATGTTTTTGTGAGACACGGTTTTCTCCTCTGAGTAAAGACATTGGCACTTTCAGTGCTGTGTTCAACTAGCCTGTTCTGATAAAACTCATAAAACTTACATACACTGCACATACTGACTTGTTAATGGTATTTTAAGATAACCTAATTATGTAATCCAGCAGGAAAATGCGATTAGCTAATGTTTTGACATTAGGTGGGCTCTTCGTTGTCGCCGCCTGGGATTGGAACCACTGTGTGACAACCATCTCCGCCTCTCTTTCATTCTCAAAACGCTGACGCTGACGCTGACCGGACAGGAATTTCTTGAGGTGTAGGAAAAGATGGAAATCACTGGGAGCGAGGTCCGGGCTGTAGGGTGAATGATTAAACACCTCCCAGCTGAACTCCTGCAGGAGACTCGCTGTCCGTTGAGCCGTGTGCGGCCTAGCGTTATCACTGACCGCACTTCACAGTCGGCGGGGGCTGGAATAAGAACCTCCATCTTCAACAGCTGCAACGATGCTACTGTGAGAACGCGGGAAGTACCGTTAGTGCATGCGCCATGCTACGTCATTGCTCTATCACGTACGCACAGTCGCTTCGCGCAATATAAGGTTTGCTAGCTGTGGGACGAGTGGGAAACTTACTTTGTGGACGCGCCTCGTACATTAATTATCGCTTACAGACTGAAAGGTGGAAATTTTACTTAAAAGTAACTTGAATCATACACTCCGTTGCACCTTGATATAATCGAAATGGAATAAATTCAGCTTTCCATCTGCAGGGAAGTTCATTGGCTTTCTCAACTAGCCTCTTTCGAGCATAAACTAGAACATGATTTCTCCTTCTCAAATTAAACAATTAACACACGACAGTTATTTAAATAGCAGAAACTTCTGCCGGTTATAATTTCCTTCAAAATAATTATTACATAACGCACGAGTAATGTGGTTTATATTTTCTGTCTGTGCCTGTTTAAGTCCCCATATGTCGTTTCTAACAGATACGTTGAATTGCTTGCAACCAAGGTCATTCGATCTGTGTTTGTATACATCGAATTTAAATATCGATAAGGCTGTTTTAGGTACTGCCTATATACCAGGTGAACGGCGTGAATTTATGTGATTTACAACACTTAGTAGGCAGCAATGCGAGATTATTGTAATAAATCCTGAAAATGCTTATGAATCTCCTATAAAACGCTCCTCTCTTAACGATATCAGCAGAAATTATAGATGATTATTTGTACAAATTATTGATCCCCTCTTTTTTCGTTTCTTTTTTTCACAGGTTAGATACATTAATGCATTACATCGTCTCTTCAGTCTTCCTTGTGCTCTTACGCCCTGTATGAAATTACTTTCTTAGACCACATGTCTTCACCCAACATAATCTTTTAATTACTTTTTAACTTCACGGATTAACGAACTTAATGCATTACTGGCCCAAAAACTCTCTTTTACAGCCTCTTTTTGTCTTTATTTTTCGCCTTGTAGATTTACAATTCCATGCAGTCCCACGTGCCTTCTTCCATTTTTCATGTACTGGTGTGTAGGGTTATGTATTTTTATTCCTTCTAACTTTTGAAATTTGTCTGTAGACGATTATCGATTATCCCTTTCAGTGCATGGTTCCCACTACAGTAACCATTGCTGCCATGCTTTTTGGAGACTTTCACACGTAAAATTTAACATTGTCTTTCTACAAGTTTTTAATGTTTCTTCCTGTCAAAATAAAAAAATCTGGTGTCTCGTTAGTTATGGTCATTAGTCCAAAATAATGAATGCGATCGCCATGTTATTATGTTCATGTTTGAAAATTACTTCTCTTAAAGATTTATATCTTTTTAAAGATTTGTCGTCATATAAAACTTCACCACCGAATTGCATTAAAATTGTTACCATCTCAAAAATTTGCACTCCCACCGCATTTCTGTTCTTCTTGGCGGAATAAATGGGTACACCTCCAGTAGCATGATTTTCTTACGGCTTTTGGACAGAAATCAGCCTTTGATGTCTATGCCCGGAATTGAATCAGTAGAAAAACTGACTGAATTTGGTGCTTCTGAAGCGTGAAGTGTGGTTAAGTGTATGAGTAAAATGAATCTCGTTTTCACGAACATCAAAGCAAGAGATGTGTCTAGATTCAGACCGGAATTTCAGACCGCGTCTTAAACCAGGTTATAAATGTATATCCGGTTTATATTTCCAGATGACACCAAACCAGTATACCAAGGTGTTGGGCTACTTTTAAATCTCAGCCATTTGTCAAGCTTCTATGTTAACCCTTTCCATGTTACCCACAGATTTTCCTGTTTTAGAAGTACTGGCCCATAAACTGTTGGACTAAACGGTAAAGAGATGGCAGAATAGTAAGATTTCGGGTTTTCACAGCGGTGAGTATGAAGATATCCGTCTTCTGGGTTGTTGCGCCGTGTAGTCTGGTCGATGTTTACCAACGTTTCAGAGGTCATACTGCCTCCGTCATCAGAGTATGAAGATTTCTGTCTTCTGGGTTGTTGCGCTGTGTAGTCTGGTCGATGTTTACCGACGTTTCAGAGGTCATACTGCCTCCGTCATCAGAGTATGAAGATTTCTGTCTTCTGGGTTGTTGCGCTGTGTAGTCTGGTCGATGTTTACCGACGTTTCAGAGGTCATACTGCCTCCGTCATCAGAGTATGAAGATTTCTGTCTTCTGGGTTGTTGCGCTGTGTAGTCTGGTCGATGTTTACCGACGTTTCAGAGGTCATACTGCCTCCGTCATCAGAGTATGAAGATTTCTGTCTTCTGGGTTGTTGCGCTGTGTAGTCTGGTCGATGTTTACCGACGTTTCAGAGGTCATACTGCCTCCGTCATCAGAGTATGAAGATTTCTGTCTTCTGGGTTGTTGCGCTGTGTAGTCTGGTCGATGTTTACCGACGTTTCAGAGGTCATACTGCCTCCGTCATCAGAGTATGAAGATTTCTGTCTTCTGGGTTGTTGCGCTGTGTAGTCTGGTCGATGTTTACCGACGTTTCAGAGGTCATACTGCCTCCGTCATCAGAGTATGAAGATTTCTGTCTTCTGGGTTGTTGCGCTGTGTAGTCTGGTCGATGTTTACCGACGTTTCAGAGGTCATACTGCCTCCGTCATCAGAGTATGAAGATTTCTGTCTTCTGGGTTGTTGCGCTGTGTAGTCTGGTCGATGTTTACCGACGTTTCAGAGGTCATACTGCCTCCGTCATCAGAGTATGAAGATTTCTGTCTTCTGGGTTGTTGCGCTGTGTAGTCTGGTCGATGTTTACCGACGTTTCAGAGGTCATACTGCCTCCGTCATCAGAGTATGAAGATTTCTGTCTTCTGGGTTGTTGCGCTGTGTAGTCTGGTCGATGTTTACCGACGTTTCAGAGGTCATACTGCCTCCGTCATCAGAGTATGAAGATTTCTGTCTTCTGGGTTGTTGCGCTGTGTAGTCTGGTCGATGTTTACCGACGTTTCAGAGGTCATACTGCCTCCGTCATCAGAGTATGAAGATTTCTGTCTTCTGGGTTGTTGCGCTGTGTAGTCTGGTCGATGTTTACCGACGTTTCAGAGGTCATACTGCCTCCGTCATCAGAGTATGAAGATTTCTGTCTTCTGGGTTGTTGCGCTGTGTAGTCTGGTCGATGTTTACCGACGTTTCAGAGGTCATACTGCCTCCGTCATCAGTATGACCTCTGAAACAACAACCCAGAAGACAGAAATCTTCAGATGGCAGAATAGTTTGTTTTGTCGAATATCCGTTAACGCAGAAATTGTTAGGAGCAGAAGAAGCAAGCGTTTCTTAACGAGATATCTCGTTCGCAGCATGGAAAGTGTTAATTTGTGAAAGATTCTTTAAAGAAAATAAATAAATGAATGCTGCTTCTTGTATTCAGCGCACTATGCAAAATCTTTAGTTTAGCTTAACGCTTGAACTGTGTGGATATTGTCCTAAATTTAGCTTCGTTTTTACACAGAACATACTGCGTTTATGGGTCGCAAGGTTACAAGTTGCGACAGTTTATTGAAATCTCATGGCGATTTATTGAAATGATACTAAATAAGCCTTGCTATATAGAACGGGTGCAAAACAAGCAAAGGAAGACGATAGTTAAAACAAAAAATAATAAGATTTCTTGCTCTATTAATTGTTTATGTCCCTTTATTTTTATTACGTGTGTTGCCTAGATGTTGAAATTTTTATGGTTTTTCTTCACATACAGGCCTCCAACTTTAGCAGAGTATCCTGTTTGTGGGATTGGTTTCACATAATGATATCCTCAAACCGAATACCAGGATTGAGTGGTTAGCACTGTAATACATATCCGGAATGGAAAACGGCAAACTTTTAACGTATTCCTGATGCTTTACGTAATTTTAATTTAGTTCAGTTGTACTGAAGCAAATCGCCTATTACACAGCGTTGTCAATAGAAGGCCCTGATCTTTACCCTCTGAAGCCGAAGATCATCTAGATACTATTTAAGTATTCAGTTCCTACCAAAAGAGAGACACTCTCCATTAAAAAGATTAGTTTGTTAGTAATGCTTAAAGAAATAATCGCTGTTTATCTTTAGAATAATACAAAATCCGTAGATACACTCTTTGGGCAAAATTCAGAGTTATTAAATTGTAAAGAAGGTGGTACATATTCCACTGGTTTTTTACTCTTTGAATCTGAGGCTCGTCAAAATAATGTTTAAAACTTCAGTCAGTACCTCAACGAAAACACAATGTGACTTCACTACGAAGGTCAGATTGTTAATGCCGTTTAACGAAAAACCGCTGTTTACTCTGAGAATCGTAAGAAATCGGAAATACACTGTGGAGAAAAGTATAATTATTTATTATTATAGCACGCGGTGTATATGGTTACCAGTGGGATTTTTCGGATAAAAGGGCTAACAACCACAGCAGCATTTTTCACGTTGTATTTAAGATGTTCAAGGATCGAACCTAGTACAGGATATCGACTATCTTGACAATTAATTCCGTGGGTTAACTTGATTCATGCGTACTTCTCCTAAAACATGTAGGACAGCGCATAAATGCTCTGTGCCGCCTCTTCTACATTTTCCACTCGCCGTTCAGAGTCACCAGTTTCTTATTACTCGACATTAAAGCCTGTATGCTGTTTTCAGATGACACAGTGCCCTAAAATAACTAAAGAAACAACATTTTCCACACTGAAAACGTGGAGGTGATTCTTAATTTTATAAACCTCAGTGGAGCAATTAATCCAGTACACTATCACACCATATTCTTTGGATAAACATTTCAATATTATCTTTCCATCTACTCCTAGGTCTTTCAAGTGGTCTCCTCCCTTTCAGTTTTCCGTCTAACTTTTGTATGCAGTTCCCGTCTCTCCGAAAAGTGTTACACGCCCCTCCCCATTCTTTTCTCATCAATTGATCACGTTAATAATATTATAAAGAATAGCCTAATTATACTCCTCATAATTTAATTTTCTGTCTTAGGTCCGAATAATCTTCTCAACACCCTGTTCTCAAACGTGCTCTTACCTTAACGTGGGAGACACCCACACAAAATAAATTGTAGAAAGTCCCAGAACGTAATCAGTTTTAATTTTTCAAGTTTATTGTGGACGTCCAAGTGAATCATTAAATATTTTAGGTGCGTATCTAATTCTGTCATGTCCGAGCCATTGTAATTTTAATATAGGTTCGTCAATTTTAAGCGCCATTTTATTCTAATTCTTAAACTAATTTTTGCATGTCTTTCGAATCCCTTGACTGTTTCTAATGAAACGTTTTATGCTGAACTTCTGTTATGTGCATATTACTATATGTTAATTTTCGTTTAATTTTCTTTATTTTCAAGCCGACTTTACCATACTACCTGGGGCGTTTCTTGCTAAACTTTTCCCATATCGACAAATATCTCGAATAATAGTCGTAGTTATTCGTAATACACACACAATGGGACACGCCTTATCGAATATTTGTCCAAACACAATTGATTTTATAAACGGACCTATTATTATAATAATAATTCCGTCTGAAACATCGAAGCGTTAATGGAAAACACTAGGCATTTGTTTATTATAGTAAGATTGCGTTGTTAGGGAAGTTCGGTTCAACTAATTTCATACCCGTTTTCCCCTCTATTGGGTTACACTAACAATCTTTCCTGTTCCGAGACTGGAAAATAAATTATCCATTCACGAAAACCAGATGTTTCTTTGCAACAGCAGCGCTCTATATACTGTACGTGATGTGTTCAAGTGTTTGGGCAACCCTACAAATGGTATCTTTTGGGGTTGTTGAACTTTATTGGCCAGACAACCTCAGAGAGTAAAAGATTTCTTCTCCCACATAGCTCGCCCGCAATAGGAACATAACAAGGTGTTCAGCAGAGCACGATTTCCGAGCTGTGGTTGCTGCAAATTTCAGCTGTGAACACTTCCGTCTGTCATTACGTTAGAAAAGAGGTCGGTTACCTCTGCTTTGTTTTGGCTGAGAGCCATTTAACAAAGTAAAGGATGGGTTATGCTAGTTCTATTATATATTATTTTTAACTGGAATCAGGGCATTCTTAATGTCAATAGGCTAGTAAATATCTTAAATGTTGAATTTAAACTATAGTACAGTCCCGATTATCCAACCTTAACAGGATTGAAGACGGTCGGATAATCGAAAATGTTGGATAATACATATGCAGAAAGAAGAAAGTTAAATTTAAAATTTAGCAGTGGCGAAGTTAAAGATTAAAAAGGTGTAGTAGAGTTATACGTATGTTCGAGTAGGACCTTGAAACAGAGGTTATGCTTACCGATCCTTGGTTCAATCATTGGTTACGTAGGACGACCAGTTAGGCTGCTGTTGGAACTTTAAAATTGCTGTTCAAGGTGCTCAGAAGTGTCGAACTTTCTACAGTACGTGTGATGTTACAATGTGTGTCAAGGGCATATTTTGGCCTTAACACAACCATATTCTCTTGTATACAGTAGTCCTGTATCCATCGAGATCTTTAATAAATAGTATTGTACATTAATGCATAGAGTGGTTGCTTTTGTGGAGATTGTAAATTACCAACACTTTCTTGCTCTGTTCTAGTATAATTTAATTCTTAATTAGGCCTGCAAAAATTTCTTGATGGTTCTTCGTGATGGAATGCTACGTTGTAGACGTCATCTGGAGACCAACGATTAAACTACAGACCTTTTTGATAGTGAAACAAATGTTCAAGAAATCGTGTGTTCCATGAAGTCTGTTGTAAGTCAGGTGCCAGTCTCAATCATATCATCTCTGAAACCAGGAAACTCGATTTGTGTCAGAAAATTTCAAGGTCGTCTCACAGCAATGTGCAAGAACTTGTTGCCTTTACCACGACTTTCCTTCTATATGTCTGTTCACTAAAAATAACTCCGCCTTGGATAATCAGATTTTTAGTGAAATTCGTCATTTTTAATTTATTTCTGAATTTAAATTATATGCACATGGCCACAGAATTGAATGTCGATTCTGGTGTGAAAATGTGGGCTATAACTTTATCTGAATGCTCAAATACGAATAAAGTATTCATTTTAAGGTCAACACCTTAAAGTAAACCACGGCCACAACATTCACAGATAATCTTTCGTAATTACACCAATGTTTTTCATTCGATACCAACAAGGCTTTTGTCCTGTGCAGGTCACACGGTGTTAGTTAACCGATCACCTAATTGCTTAAGGAGCTAAACAGTCAGACATTCAGTAAATTAAGCAGTCGTTATCATCTCATTCGAGATTGTATAGTCTGAATTACAGATAAAGTGTCTTTAAACAAACTAAAAGACAATGAGTAATTATCAAAACATAATAATCACAAAATCGCCATTAATTTGTAATAAGTCAGGTAGCAGTAGTGTAGTTTATTAAGCAGTTCGCATTCAGGCGATTAGTTAATGACTTGTGCTATATTGATTATGTATTGTTGTTTCATGTGCCATTCTTTTGTTGCAGGCCCAAGCTGCAGAAGCGCTATCTAGTGGTAGCAGGAGTGGTGTTGGCGATCTGCGTTGCTGCTGTTGGAATTGTGCAGATCACATTCCAACTGTACTCCAGGCCAAAGCCACTCTTGGAGCCTCCCAATCCAGAAACACCATTGCCACCGTCGAATTCTCAAGAGCGACACTTCAAGAAGGCGGCTGTCTGCTCCGACGGGCCCCCGTGCGCCGAAATCGGCAAGTAAGCTACCTGCACCTTCTGTCCCCACCTTACTGAGCCACAGACGTAAATTTGCGTTGCAGAATGTTGTTAAATACAACTATAATATGTTATGAATGTAATAATAACAATAAGAAGAAGAACAATTTAAGATGTCTCTGGGGCCATTCAACCTCATACGTACAGAGCAAATATTGACTACTCTTTTCCCAGTGTCGGAGCGTGAAAGTGACCATTCACTCCCATGTAGTGCGAAATTTAAAAATGCGTGGGTCTTTACCTCGACGTACCCGGGAAGTTTAATCATGGGATACGTATAACTTCGTAGATCATTACATATATCAGTACGCTGCTGAGTGGAACTTGAACTGGGATAAGGTTAACTTCAGACTTCCAACTACGGTTTATCGGAAGGTTGTTTTGAAACGAAATTTTATTTATGGCAATACTATTGCCGCAATAGTATAAGTTCGAGAATATACACAACATAACCCATGCAGTTGAAGATACGTTGCTAAACAAACAAGCAATAAAACACTCAATAGTTTGATTCGTTATCGTCAGGCAGGGCATTACGGAAAATTTAAAAAGCTTAAAAATCCGCGATTAATAGTCTCTCTGTAAAGGACGGGCTGTGCTGGACTAATATAAACCAGAATTCGATTATCTTGAGTAATTTTAGTACTTACCGCCAAATATCAAATTTCATAAAATTCCGACGAATCATTTCCGAGATAAAACATTTAGACAGACGCACACTGGCTTCCGATGATGCGTCCATTTTTCGTTCAGTAGGTAGAACACTGTGCTTCAAGTTTTCGTTTTACGAAGGACTGTTTGATGTTTATTAAGGTGTGCAACTTGACCTCTCATACTAAGGGAGGATAGAAGGGCCTAAGAGGAATGAACAGGGGGCTGAAGAGGAGTTTGTACTATTTATTTGGCCCAGGTAGGGACCAGCGGCTGGCTTTTGTGAACACGGTGGGAGTTTGAAAAGATGCATAGCCTATACCGCGCTCCACCTCTTAGAAAGCTTTCTGTTCGAAGGAACTATCCTTGATGGTGGCATTTGCAGAGGGAATAAAGCGAAAAGTGAAACGGGAATTGCGTCTGAGACCACATTTCCTTTGTTCTTTTGATATGAAAGAGGATTATCCTATCATGTTGATGTTAGTAAACATGGCAATCAACGAAAAAAAAGTAATAGGCACTTGCGCCTCCTCCAACCAATCACGAGTCGTGTTGTACAACAAAACAAACTGTTTGCGCATGTGCTGCCGTTGCCTTTCATATTGACTTTCACAGTTGCAAACTCCTGAACAAGTATTCTGATAGCGAAGAGACGGGATATTGGACGTGGTGTAGTAATAAACCTATTTAAAAATGTCTGAGAGCCATTTTGATGAGTACGAGCATTACAATTTTGAGTATGACAAACATATTTACTCAGGTCACAGCGGTAAACAGCGAACCAAGAAGGAAGCTAGTGAACATACCAACCATTTTGATCCCAGTGGACACTCCCGTAAAATTGTGACGAAGTTGCAGAACACTGAACAGAATAAGAAAATGGAAAACTCCAAGGTCGCACAGAAAAGCTAGGAAAAATAAATCTTGTGCTGTAAAAAGCTTGGCTGCCCAGGAATATTGGAACGTTTTGGCGACGAAATTCTGGTTTTGTGATACGGTGACTCAAAAATATGCAGGTTTTGTGTCTGAAGTTCCAGCTAGCAACATCAAGATGCAGGTTGCAGATGCCAGACCTTTTGCGAGTAATATACATTATCATGTATTGCGAAGGTCCCATCATCACGTGAAATAAGAAAAGTTAAACATGCCCCAGCTCGGATGTTTTTAAATAGTTAAATTCTTAAAGGTTTCTGTGATAATTTTAAGTTAATATCTGAACCTAATGAATATGCGAGAACAGCTTTATATATAATTCTCGAAACAGTTTTAAACTATAGTTTAACAAGTGT
Source organism: Zootermopsis nevadensis (assembly GCF_000696155.1). The sequence continues at coordinate 309,621 of NW_019060000.1, read as the reverse complement.
TTACAAACAAAATTTTAGTTTATTCAGTTATGAAGTTGGAAATTACGCATATTGAGCATATTTATAAGATCAAATATGCCAGTTAAGTAACTTTTCATTGCATTGTGATAATCTAATTTTGCTGTTATGTGAACTGATGGCACACAAATTTAAAGTGAAGTGTTACATTGAAGCTTTCATACGTTTACATCTGGAGTGACTGTCCTTACCATACAATGAGAGGAATAATATCAGAGATTTTCCTTTCTCATGTTTGCTGATTCACTTGATAACATAATTTGATTTAATATGAAAGTGAATATCGTAAAAACGCATCCCTTATGTAATAGAAATTGTATTTCAAATATATTTTAAATATTTTTGTTTGTGCTCTGTCTTTATGTTGTTTTCAAGTTTTAAACACAATTCTAATTGTATGTTTTTGTCGTAGACAAATAAAGTTGTTTGAATGAACCCCTATTTTCAGTGTTAAAATGAGGTGCATTGAATGGTGTGTTCTGTCATTTACTTTGTGCTTGCTGATAGCCAGTGGAGTAATTGTTGTGCTAGGGTTAGTCATGTTCACTTACCAAGTTAGAATAACATAAAATTGGCTGTTGAGACGTATGTACCTGATGTGTTGTCAGTGGATCATTCAAGAGAGTTCTGGAGTTTTGATTTTTTCTATATCGGCAGCACACTTCAACAGCACTGGCTACATGAAAAAGCAGCAATAGAGATTAACACAGAATGGAATGTTATTATTTACTGAAAGTGTGGTTATACTGCTTTTTAATTTCATTATGGTAGTTATATGAAGGATTTTGTGTAGATATGGGAAACCATTTCGTGATTTGTTTTTGTACAGAAACTGCTCTGACAGCAGCCACATGAGAAGTCAAAACAGGTGAGAGGATAATATTAAAAGTATATAAGTATTGAGGTGATTTGGAGTGAATACAGATGGCTCAGTAGTTCCTGTAATAAGTTACTCTGACATTGAAATCTCATATTCTACTATCACGACTTCCTTTTATTTTTTTGAGTTTATCCACCCTGTTTTTACCACTTTATACCAAGGGTTATATGGGTTGGGTCATGTGTTATGTATGATGTGTTGTAGGGTTAGATGGAGGTTCAGTTCAGGAAGACTGACAACTCAGAGCAATCATCTCACCTCAGCCCTGAATATGAAGGTAGCATTTTCCTCTAAAATGTTGGTATTAAGTGACAGATATTTTGGACTTCCTTCTTTGTCTTACTGTTGGTTAAAAAGAGTTTTGGATGCCACACTGCTCAAGTCATCAGGTATATGAGAGTAAAGTACTCAGTTATGCCTATCAGATGGGATATAAATTAGCTCCATCTAATAGAATCAGTTGAGTAGGTTTACTTTCATGAATGTTGATGGATGCAGAACATTTATTTTGAAATTTGTTTTAACCAAAAGCAAAATGATAAAAGCCCAAAATATGTTGGTTTAATATCATACCATCACAAACCTTAGATATGACAAACAGATTTTTTTAGCCAGAAAATTGCAGAGTGCAGCAACCCAGAATACCAGTATCTAAAGTAACATTCCCATGAATACCTCAATTGAATTGCTTGCTTGGCCTGCCATCATGTTGTAGACTTGTTGACATGCCAGTAGAGGCTGATGATTTGGAATTAATTGTGTATGTCATGGAATATATTGTTGCTTTTGTGTTGGCTTTCCCACAGAAAGGTGAGACAACATGATGGTCTTGAAGATGGCTACTTTCTGGGTTGTGCCCTGTAGTCTGGTAGAAGTTACTTATGTGTCAGAGATGCTTGCTGCCTCCATCATGCTGCCTTAGCTGTTACACATTGAAGGATCAGAAAATGAATTTCTAGGTTGTCATTATTTAGTCAAAAGAAGTGTCGTGGTTTATTTGACGATACTGTCAGTAGCCTATGAGCCGGGATAGCTCAGTCAATATAGTGACTAGCTACGGGCTGGACGACCGGGGTTCGATCCCCGACGGGGCAGAGGATTTTTCCTCTAGCCTCTGCATTCAGACTGGCTATGGGGCCCACCCAGCCTCCTCTACAGTGGGTACCAGGGTCCTTTCCCAGGGGTAAAGCCAGCCGGGGCATGATGCTGACCACTCACCCCAAACGCCTACATGGCGTATAGTGGGACAAACTTTACTGTCAGTAGCCTAGATATTACCTTTAATGATATGACGATTAGTGAATAATGAATTAGAAGGGATGATCACGGTGATCATGAAGGCCGTTTTATAGGATGTTGTACCATGCAGTTTTGTAGAAATTTGAAAGGAGCTTAACTGCCTCCATAATTGGGGTGATGATGTATGGTGGCTGAAGTAAGCACCTGTGAAACATCAGTCACTTTCTATGAGACTATATGGTGCAGCATCCCAGAAGATGGTTGTCTTCAGTGAGGTAATATTACCTCTGAGCAGGCATCATGACATGAATGTATGTAGAAAGGATATGGAAGTAACTGTTCACATGCATTTTAGTTTATGCTTCAGATGTGAACACAGACAGTGCTGATCATCACTAGCTTCTAATTGATAATTTGTTATTTTTCTATCAGGAACATCTTTTTGAAGAATGGTTCAGTGGTGGATGCTGCTGTTGCAACTCTGATCTGTAATGGAATGGTAAACAGCCAAAGCATGGGACTGGGTGGTGGATTTATGATGACACTGTACTTACGTGAGAGCCAGACAGCTATTACACTAAATGCAAGGGAATCTGCCCCTTTGAGGTCTGAACCTGATATGTTTAATGAAGACAGTGATAAGTCAAAGAATGGTAAATAGCCTTCAAACAAAAGTTATCAAGAAATGGTGAATGCAATCATGATTCCTTTATTCATCTACAGAATTTCAGAGCCTTTGTATAAAAGCTTACCAGCTGTTTTATCCTGAACCATCTGAATTCAGTTTACACATTCAAACCTTAATTTCTTTTATTGAGATTTTCCAGCAGAAATATTGTGTGCAGTTCTTGTTCCTCCCATACATCTTGTTCTTTATTTAGTCAGACTAACCATGCTGTATAAAAAGTACAAATTACGAAGTTTCTTGTTATGCATTTTATCCTGGTCCTCTGTCGAAATATCTTCACCACCAGTCATGCCATCATCTGACTGATTTAGAATATGGTTGCATCTGGGTCAGTTACATTACAAAATACCACCTGCAACAATTAATGCCAACTGTGTTCACCTAATCTTCAGACATCTCATATGCCATAATTTTTAATTTTTGCTCCCTTTCTTTATTTGCTTTTGCTAGCTATATTTTATTTATTTTGAATACTTGATTTTCTTAATCTTCATATCCAGAAATAAAGGTGTGTGTTATATGTGAGTAAATACAATACCATTAACATTTTGGAGGATGCAGAAGACTAACATGATTTTCAGTCATTAGAACCTATATGGCACAATTGTTGATTAATGTTTCTTTGGAGAACAACAGTTTTGAACACTAAACTGAGGAAACGCATAATTTGAGGGTGTTTTACACTGATGTTATTGGCTAAAGATAACAAACTACAAATGAAGCAAAACATTAAACTAAGAAACACTAAATCTGGGACAATAGATGGCATGTGTTTTGAGTAGCAACATTTAATTGATTGATATTTGCAGGAATTTATAACACTTGTGTATAACAGGTGTGCTGGCAGTTGGAGTACCAGGGGAGCTGAAAGGCTACTGGGATGCTCATCAAAGATATGGGCGGTTGACTTGGGAGGAAGTTATAATGCCAACCATTAGCATTTGTGAGGAGGGATACATCATGAGCAAGCATCAGTCAGACTCCCTTGACATTAGGGCTGAATACATTCACAAGGACCCGATACTCAGGTTTGGAAGCTTTGGCAAAAATATAACAAAAAGTCAAAAGTTAGGACATCCATGTGCGTGAAGAGGGTATGAATGACAAGTTCCTGTTGTAGTGTGTTAAATCTTTGTACAGTGATTGTCCCACTTAAAGTTTCTCTGGTGATTCAAAGACTACACTGAGGAAAACCTTAAATGAATGTACTCATGGCTGAAATAATGGTTCTGGAATTGGAATCATAGAAATTGAGCATCAAGTAAAGGAAAGAAAACTGTAATTTGATGGGCCTCTTGAAATTTATTCAAATATTAGGTAGTTAAATTGCACTGTAAATGTTATCATGATTTTTAAGTGTCTACCATTTACCTTTGTGTCATAATATTTCAGCCATTTTGTGTTTCAAGTTTCCACTCATTTGTCAGCAATCACATATCTTTGAGCATTTGTACATGCATGTGTTTACATCATTTTACCCATAAAACTTGCCAAGACAAATTTATTTATTTATTTACTTTTCCTGTAGAGTTTTTCAGTACAAGTAAAAAAGAAGGGAGAAAGTGTATATATCCAGTTTTCATCCATGCCAGTACCTGTATAATTTATTTGTTCAGTTTTTTTCTGCAGTGGTTCACTGTTAGAGCTTGCATAATGTCCTGGTTTTATTTGTCTGTCCTGGACTTTCCAATTAGAATGACAAAAGGAATATATATAATATTTTTCAGGAAACTTCAAGTTAAAAGAGTGTCTTACCAATTTTTGTTATTCATTTCCAGGGAAGTATTTGTTAATCCAAAGACTGGAAAGTTCTTCCGACCAGGGGAACGGATCAGACCAAAGAAATTCTGTGAAACGCTTAAAATTATTGCCAAAAATGGTGGCAATTGTTTATATAATGGAAGTTTAGCCAAAGTATTTGTCTCAGATATCCAGGAGATGGGTGGAATCATCACAGAAGAGGACATGGCTAGTTATAGGTACAGTAAACTCACTCATTCCAACGATACAGTCTTGTTTGTAAAGCTGGTTGTTAATTGGCTGGTCAGGTCATTCCCTACTTTAATATTACCCAAAGGGTTATCACTGTATTCACAAAAGCCTACCAATGAAACCTATACTTAGCCAGATGAATCAAGTGTACATATTCACATCATGTTTTCCTAGGCTTAAGTGTCAGAAGTGTTCTCTTTGCTTTAGGTTTCATGATGAACATTTTGAACAAATGTTTAATTTCTTCTGTGCTTGCTACATGCCATGCACAGCTTATATCCTTGATTCAATCTCACTGCCTTAGGTAAGGAGTACAAATTATAAAACATCTTATAATGTTGACTTTGTTCTGGGTTATGATGCCATGTGGGCACATACCAGTGGTTTAGTTCAGAAGAAACATATTTGCCTCCATCTGTAGGGCTGAAGTTAGAAACGGTATGTTTCTCCAAAACACTGGTATCTATGTATGAGTCCACAACCCAGTGGAACAACATTATCATCTTCACCTCTGTGAATGCCTTGATTCTCACATTCTTGTACTGCAGTTTTCTCGAGTTCCTTCTGGCTTATCTCTCTTATGCACATTTTTGATGTTTATATGCAAGTTATTTTATTACTAGAAGTTGAAGTTTTCATGGTGGTGAAAATATAATTTGTGGTCATGTGAGTCTTGTAGGTGGTTACCACCAGTTTAGAGAAGCGTATGGTCTCCATTTTAAGGGCAAAAGTGACCTTGAAGGTGGAGGTGACATGTTCTCCAAAATATTGATAACCACCTACAAGATAGCCCAAAAGACCACAATTCACAAAATTTAAGTTGTTTGACATTTTGTTTCATTCTACTGAATTAGATGTAACTATTTGTTCTATTTATTGAAAGGTAGGCTAAAAGCATGTGCCAATATTCATGTCAATTGAATAAAATTTTTGGATATTATCCATCGTCTAGTAAATATAAAACGTAAAACGACGTTTCGGAGATGGGACTCTATCTCCGTCTTCAGGTTCCTACACAGTTGGGGCCACTAGATAGAGCTAATCCCTATCTACGTTTTATATTTACTAGACGATGGATAATATCCAAAAATTTTATTCAATTCACTCTTTACCATCGTCAAGAAGTTTTAGATTTGATATACAATATTCATGTATTTGACAAAGTTTAAAGATTGATTTAATACTTCTTCCCTTCATGAATAAATGTTATTTTGTACAGAGTGAAATGGGATGAGCCTATAACAGTAAATCTCCAAGACAAAATGACACTGTTCAGTACTCCACCTCCAGGCAGTGGTATTCTCCTGGGCTTCGTCCTCAATATCCTTGATGGATACAATTTTACCTCAGAGAGTATCAGAGATACCAACAGTACCATTTTGACATATCATCGTATTATTGAAGCCTTCAAATTTGCCTATGCAAGAAGAACTGAACTAGGAGATGGAGACTTTGTAAATATTACATATGTAAGTATATTGCTATAATATGAAATGTATTTGTTTTTAATTTCTATGCTGAAGTGATTATGATCTTGTTACTAATAAATGATACTGTACTTTTGCAGTAATTTACAAGATGGGAAAACAAATACATCCACAATAAAAATTTATAAATATCTGTTTTCTAGAACTTTGTTATTTATTTATATATTATGTTATTAGCGGCAGCAAAACAACTTTTCGTTAAGTAAGCAGTAAATAAAATGTATTTATTTGGAGAGACTGAGAAAAATTATGAAAGCCTCGGTCAGCTAGCTGGTAATGTGGCTGATATTCAAACCAAGTACCTCCAGAATACAATGTATGTGGTGTTAATGACTGTACTGTTACACTTACCTGCTCTGTCATACCTTAGTTCTTAATTTTTAATTGTTTCCTTTGCAGTTATTGCATACTTTAGAATCAAAAGATTATGGAAATAAAATTCGTGAGAGTATAGATGACAATAGAACTTACACAGACCCTGGATATTACGGTGCAGTAAATTACAGTGTGGATGACCATGGAACAGCTCATGTTTCTATTATAGCCCCTAATGGAGATGCGGCTTCCATCACTAGTACTGTAAATATATAGTAAGTAAACACATTATATTACTGAATTTGAATTTAATAAAATTAAAATTCAGATTTCAGCTTTGATTGTCTGAGGTTTGTTTAAATATGTAATACATCACCAAGTCCAATTTATATAATGTGAATTTAAAAATGTTGAACTCTCCCTGATGTTGAAATGGAACAGAAGTTTCTGAATGTTGGCTTTCATCCAAATCTTTGTGCTATTTTTGTGTAAATTATAAGCCAGCAGTGGCATGCTGTGGTTAATGGGCTTTGCTCACTGACAAGAAAACTTCAGAAGGATTTAGATGTGAAGGACTTTCACAATAATATCCTAATATCCTTTCTTTTCCTGCCCTCCGTATGTCTCAGGCCTGTTCATAGCCAGCTTAGCAGACTTGCCGTCTTGAGACACTGATCCTTAGGTAGGAAATGAAACACTCACTACATAAATTGTTTCAGTTTTGGAGCGGGGGTCACATCACACAGAACCGGAATAATACTAAACAGCGGCATGAATGACTTCTCAATCCCAAAGGCAAAGAGCTATTTTGGAATACCATTTTCATCAGCAAATTCTATCACACCAGGCAAACATGCTGTCTCATCAATGTGCCCATCTGTGATTGTAAATGGAAATGGAGATGTACGATTAGTCATTGGTGGCTCAGGAGGAACAAAGATAACAACAGCTGTAGCTTTTGTAAGAATATATAACTTGTTTATGTTACAGAAATATATTTAGTAGAATATAAGAACACATAGTAAATGTATAATTGTGTAGGTTAGGGCATTATTTATCTCCTATTGCATCATAATAGGGTTGACCTCAATACTGCACTAATATGAAACAGAAAGGTTCATAACTGTCATTTCAAAAGTTCAACATTTTCCCCTTTCACTTCAGTGTAATTCATACATCTGCAACCTATTGCTCTTGCATCCTTTTCAGTGATGTCTTCTTATCTATGCTAATGTTTCTTTCAAATGGTCTTTTCTATAGTATTTTCCAATTGGAAATATTGTATCTGTTTCTTGTTTCCTCCATGCATGCATTATACGTTTTCCTTCTCAGTCATCTTTATTTAAGTCATCACTTACAGTGTCAAGTTAAAAGTGTAAATTGTGAAGCACCTCAGTCTGAAATTTTCTCAATTTCTCTGCCACTTAATCTTTCACAGGTCTAAATATGCTCCTCAGCTCTTTGTTCTCAAACACCTTCAATGTGTTTCTTCCCTTGAACTTCATAAAGCTGACAAGAACAACACAAAATATTTCTTTCAAGCACCACTTAAGTAAAATCACAAATATTAATGTAATTATATCGATCAATGTGTGTGAATGAAGATGACATTCTGTTTATTTATTACAGGTAATAATGAGAATTCTATGGTTTGGTGAAGGCATCAAACAAGCTGTTGATGCTAGTCGAATACACCATCAGATATTCCCCATGGAAGTAGCTTATGACTATGGAGTTCTAGATGTGAGTGCTTTATTAATATAAGTGAAGGTGAATAGAAACCTACCTACTGGTGATTGCTCTCTGAGCCTGTTGTACAAAGTCATCATAAGCTATATGCTTCCAATTTAATCATCAAGCTTTGGATACTTTTCCTGTAGAATTTCATAGTCTGCTGCTGAAATGTGGCTGGCATTTTGAATTCTAATTGGAATTATCATCATGCGAGTGCATTTTTGAGAGGTTGAAAGTTACAAAAATCTCAGGAGGTAATCTAGACTTTATACGTTGGCTTCTGTCAAGTCTTGATTTCCTCTAGGGGGTTTCTATTAGACCTCTAATATTAAGAACTGTACAGAACTTAATGTGGTTAAGTATTTATATGAGTAGAATTTATAAGGTACTTAGAGTCAAGTTCAAAGGAACTTGGGTATTAGACTTTGCTAAACCAAAACCATCATCTGTAGTGCAGCATTTCTTGTTATGAGCAGAAAGGTATCAGGTCATATGGTAAGCATTTCCAGAGATAAACCTGAAATTCTACTTGATTAATTCTTGAGAAACTTAGGAACTTTGCATCGTCAACATTATTGTAACATACTTCATGACAATGAAGAATGGTGTGGTATAATTTATTCTGTAAATGTATAATATGCAGAAACACAAACTTTGAATTTTTCTCTGCCAAATAAGTGAGTGCAATGACACCCTTTTTAGTTCAGAGAAACTTCACAGCATAAGAAACAAATGTAAGATTGTCATCAGTTTTTCTCAAAGAGAGCTGTAGCTGAATTCAGTTTTGAAAAACATTTGAAGTGATTATTCCAAAAATATAAAGCATGACTTTGATTCATTTTTAGGTTATTTAACAATGCTTTTTCAGCTGCCTAGGTTATGCATCATTGAATGGTAGGATGATTCATTATGAATGATGAATGAATTTTAAAGAGTTAAATTCTAAATGGGGATTAATGTGCTTCCCTTAAATTTGTGGAATTTTGATATGTGGAAGCTTGTTTATTTAGGATATGCAAAAGAAGGAAATTTAAGGTGACAGGAATAAAATTGTACATGTTAAATATTATTAATTATTTTCATGTATTCTTTGTATAAGTTGCACAAAGTGAATGCAGATAGGGAAGATTGTGCTTCCAAAACTACTTGAATGGACTAGATGAAAATTGTATATCAGGGGTTTACAATAAAAGCTGTCAGATGAACTTGATGTTGGCATGTATTGGTCATAATAACTCCTATTTTTCATGAAGATCTTCATAGACATTCCATTAGGATCTACAGCTTTTATTTAAAAAATGTTTTGGTATGATAAATACTTATTAAAAATAAATGATTTTGACTCTGCAGTGCGATATTCATAGTGAGATTAGATTGCAAAAATTGTTTTATATCTGCAGTAACATATGTGTGTTTGTAATAAATGTTCGTCAAGACCAGTAAGGTATGCAAAATTGCATAGAACACATTTGAAAAACATGTGTACTCAGAATTTGAGTACATCTTTCCACTCGTATATTCTTCTTGAAAGTACCTGTTGATAAAACTTGAGAGTTGATGTAAATATAAAATGTGGTTCAAGAATATATTTATATGGGAAGGGTTGCATGGAAGTCTTAGAGTCCACAGTTTGTTGAATAATGGCTGTCACCGAGCTGACATCTCTTGTGACAGGCAGCTCAGTGGTTGCTTTGTTTACTAACCTTAGCATCTGTTTTTTGTTTACAGCAAATAGTAAAGGGATTGGAGAAACTTGGACATAAAACAGATCGTATCCGAGATAGAGGATCGATTATTTGTGCTCTGTTCAAGCTGGGAAACATGATTACTGCCAATGCTGACTTCAGGAAAGGAGGAGATGTGTTTGGTATTGACTGACTGAATTATATCAGATATAGAAGAAAAAATCTGAACAAGAAGGTAGACTTGATGTTTGATGCAGCTAAATTCAGTGTGTAGCCCTGAGAAGGAATTGCATTGTTACTTTTAACTTTTTGTTATCTCAATAAATAGATTTAATTTGAAGTAACCCTATAGTGCAGGATCTTTCTATAAGGAATCTGTGTTTACAAAAATTTACCATTCTAGGCCATTTCCATCCTTCACGCTCTACTTATCAAAGATTATTTGTGATATTGTTCTACTATGTTTAATTATTTCTCTTCCTTTGAGGTTTACTGACCAAAATGTTGTATGCAAATATATAAATAACAATTACATTACTCTCACGCACAAGAGAATAACTGTTATTTATACACTTTCATACAGACAGATACTCACAAAAGGAAGCATGAATTTTACATTAATGTTGTATGCAAATTTTATTTTCTTCATTTCCTGCCAATTTCATTCTTATGAATAGTATAAATTATAAGACTTAACATATTGCCATGTCATTTAAAAATTTGCTTTACTCTCATTCTCTCAGACTATTTAATTTAAATATCTGCATTCTAATTGAAAGGCATGTTAAAGCACATTTAATTATCTTCTTCTTTTGTGTTAAGATTCAACATAATATTAATGAAAATTAAATTCTAGACTTTTAGCAATATTTGATAGTTTGATTTATCTGTACTACTGCCTGATGAAGTGTACTGCTGTGAGGGTGAACATTTTAAGGTTTTACCTTGTTATTTTTCTATAAACCAGTGACTTCTAGACTTCAGTATTCTTACAGGGTGAGACCCAAGAGATGCAGGATGTGAGGATAAATTATGGTTTGATTTGTTACAGGATAATATATGATTGCTTTGGTACTGGTGGTGTTGAACCTTGGATTTTACTATAAGAGAGTAAAATAGGTAGACAGTGAATAAAAATATTAGACTTTCACTGTGGATTGAAAAATGCAGACAGTACATGAAGGAGTGACTGAGTAAGTCACTCAGTTGGTTACTTGATTGGTGTTACTAATTCACTTTGGTAGTTTTCACTCTCTAGCATAAGTGAATAACTCCTTATGGGCTCATCCGTTTCTGTATGTCACATTTTCACAAGAGAACCAAAGGCCCCATTGTCCCATTGAGATACAATGGTTCCCATTATGCAACAATATGACATCACATTACATTGGTATAAGAATAACCTAAAGAAGTTTTTGGAAGACTTTGTTTTACAACTGTGGCCAGGGATAACAGTGCAGTAATGACCAAAAATGCAGCAATGATCTGGGATTAATGCAAGAATTACCCAAGATGCGACAATGCTATCAGAAAACAGTGCAACAACCACGTACATGTAGAATACCTTTGGCATGTCAGTAAACTCCAAAGTATATGCCTTTCCAATCTTATTATGATTACTTTCAGACAACTGTGTAAATGATGTGGCTTTTCTGACACTTCAGTAACTTGAAAGCAAGTCCATAAAGAAATTATGATTATTGTTTCTAGTGGGTACTGGGGTCCTTTCCTGGGAGCAAAGTGCAGTCAGGGAGTAACGCTGTCCACTCACCTGTATCTAGTGCCAAGGTTAAGAATTAGTTTGAGCTATACTCCCCCTCCCCCCCCCAAGTGTCTACATGGTGTGTAGTGGGACAGCTTCCTTTTTTAACATCTGGCAATTCATGTGCTACACAACATTATGACCACCTCCAAATACTGAAGCAGTTTCCTTCCTTACTGATAATTCCACCAAAGAATATTTAATGTTAAGGCTACCATCATACAGCAGCAAGTGTGACCAATCTGTGTCAGATCAGCTGTGTATTATCTCTGGAATATTAAGTTAATCTTGAAGAAGCTCATTAAAATAATACTAATGTTAAAGAATATTTGAAATTATCTTGCACATACAGTACACTTGCTTTTGAGAATATGCCTCTCTTTCTGATTTGTTTTTATTCATATCTGCTATCAACATCTTAAGCACTAAGTGTGCAATGCCCTGTTTAGAAATGTTATTCTCTTCAGCTTGTTTTTTTTATTTAATAATGTCAGTAAAAATACATTTTTGTATTACCATTTATAATTTCTGAAATTCAGTGATCAGAATATGAACTGTAAAAATGTAACAATACAAATTATGTATTTCTTGAGTTAATTTATGACAAAACTAGTGTGCTATCTATGCATTTCTGTAAGTTTGTTCTCTATATTAAGTATTATTTTATGAAGTTGAATATTTTTACCCTGAATATGGGTGTACTCCGATTTATCAACTTATTTATAATAAAAGTTATGGAACCTGTATGTCCTAAATAATTTGTCATTCTTCGTTTTCCATAAACCATTACATTCACTAGTAATTTCTGATGCCTTATTCACGAGGATAAAGGTATGTAAATGTCAGGATGGGTATGTCATGTTAGCCTACAGTTCAAGCTTATGATGTCATTGTGCCTGGCTGTATTCCTGTAATAATAAATTCTGAAGAAACTGAAGGTTTTAATAGAACTTTGTATGATGATTCATTGCATAATTAAATTAATGCATGTGATTAATTTGGGTAATTCAAGAAGGTAATGACGAAGTGGACTATTGATTGATACCAAGGTTTCCGACAAACATTACTTCCTTTTGTTTCTCCGAAACGTTTGTACCCACCGCAATCACGTGGCGTCACAACCTGGAAGTGCAACATCCTCATTTTTACAGTCAAATTTCTTAGAAAGAGAATGTTTGTCTGTTTGTTCCAGATAGGGAATTTATACTTCTAGCTATGGTAGCACTGTCATGTTGAACATTGGTAATGAGGTTATGTGCCAGTTATGTAGAAAGTGTGTCCCTATACTTTACGCAAACGATTTGCGAGTGATTTTGTGAAGTGTTTTAAATAGCAATCAGCCTCGTAATGCATGGAAACGATGTAGCATTTACTTCCAGTGACATTAATATATTGCAGTAAATTTCGTAATGTGTTTTTCATATACATAATGTTGTCCAGTATTTTAACAGGAAAGCAAAAGAGCGTTTTGGTGTGTATTCAAGGTATACAATATGGGAAATTTACTGAGGCTTCACTTACTGGTTAATTTTGTTTCCTTGTGTGTTTGTATGTTTCTAGATTATATAGCGTCTAATGTTAGGAGTGATACGATGGTTAATGAAATGGAAAGCATGTGGAAAGAAATGGTAAATTCTTGGTTATAAGGTATTACCCAGGCAATTGCCTAAGGGAGCCTTGGGAGACCACGAAAGTCTGTCATGAAGGTCATTATTCGGGCCGAGGCTGAGAATTGAAGCTGGGACCTTCCAATTACGAGTCAGGAATGCTAAATACTTGCCCGCGACTTTCGGCGTCTTATTCTCTAACATTGCCGGAAATTAAATTGTAAGAATATAATCTGTGCCCGAGTATTGGTGAATATTTCCGTTGATTTTCCAGAGCCTCTGCTTTTAAGGCAATATATTTAACTCAAATATCTAATAGTACATAATCGTTAAGAACTTTTCAAACTGCCCTACCAATTGCAGACAGTCAAGCATTACCCAACTTCAGTTGGTAGTAAGACTTAATTTGTACTACACTTTATTTTATTACAGATTCTCTTGAACAGAGTGGTTTTCCATTGTTGAAAGCATTTGTACAACATGCTGTTGATAGAAAGGAGAACCATGTACACATTATTTGTTATGAGCATCCTACAGGAAAGATGAAAAATGGTTTGAAGAATAGTGGTGAAGATCATGTGCATTTTCATGATTGTTTTACAGACCATCGGGGCTGGATTGAGAGTAAGTATATAATATTTCTCATTCACGTGCTTCTGAAATGCAGTGTCAGATATCTCAAAAGACTTCCTACTTATATGTGACTCCCTTTTCCTAGGTTGAGGCTCTCCTGCCCATCTTATAGTCATAACAACAGACAGTATTCTGTGTGTTTTAGAATTACTTGTCAGGATGAATGATCAGTAGGTGGATAATGGACATTTCTTGTTTTTAACGCTGTGGTAGTGCCAGATCTGACAGTGAAGCTGCACCACATAAATATGTGACTGAAATGGTTGCATTAAATTTAGCTCTGCCCCATACTATGAAAGCTCCATGAAATCTTTATGTTCACACTTTTCCTGCTGTAACACCAGAGAAAGAGCTCCTGGTATCCAATAGACAGGAGGCTTAAGAGAAAGACATACTTATATGTTTGTGTCTAGAAAAAATTTTGTTTTGTTTTTATAGGTCAGAAGAAGGAAAACATTAAATCTGGTGTTAACACAAGAGGCAATAGCCTATTGTCTGTTTTACAAAGTTCACTGGTCACAAGTACAAATGACTGTGTTGTAATTATTGACTCTTTGATGCCTCTCATCTACTATAATGGCTTCACAAAATGCTATCGTGAACTTCATTCTCTGCTTACCAAATCTGTAAATGGTGAGCAAAATATTATGATGGTTTTATTTTTACCGAATTAGATTAACTTAAGTCTTGAAACAAAACTGTAATGGGGCACTTATAAAAACAGTAAAAGTATATAAAGTAAAGGTATCCCACTATATGCCATCTAGGCATTTGGCACTAGATCGGGGTGGGTGGTCAGCATCATGACCTGGCCATGCTTTACCCCAGGGAAAGGACCCAGGTACTCATTGGATAGGAGGCTGGGTTGGCCCCAGAACCAGTATGGATGCAGAGGCTATAGAAAAAATCCTGGAATTGAACCCTGGTCGTCCAGTCCATAGCCAGTCACTACTGACCGAGTTAAGCTGGCTTGGTGTACAGTTAGTGTGTGGAGGATAATTGGGCCCATGATTTTTCTATGAAACAATCTATTCCTGATGTTATGTGCATTTTATGCAAGGTAATGCTACAGCACACACTGTGAACAATTCTGTTGTTGCATTGCGTGAAGTTTCGAGGATTGTGGCCTTTGCGATTAACTGATTTAACACCTTGTGACTTTTATATGTGGGGAATGCTGAAATATAAAGTGTATGTGAACAATCTGCACTCTTCAGAAGAATGCCAAGAAAATATTAGGCATGAAATTTCTGCTATTCCTGTACGGCAACTTCAACGTGTGTCTAGGAACATATTCTCACGATGTGAGACGTGCTTAAAACCAGAGGGTTGTTACTTGGAGACTTATATTAAATAAGATAACTTTAACTTCAATGTTAAAGTGGCTGTGAGTAACTGTCTACCACAGCAGGTCTATGTGAGAAGCTTGCTGTGGCAGTTGACGGATCCAGTCTGATGATTAACGGTGTTTCTAATATTAATCCAACTTGGTTATCAGAAAATACAAATAATGGATAGAAATATGGTGGTGATGAACATTTTAAGTATATCTTATGTGTCAAATCTGGAGGTCAGACTACAGATTACAGAATTACTTAATAAAATCTATAGTTTTGATGCGTCATGTTTGTGTTTAAAATTCAAATATATATTTATTATTCAAGTCTATACACAAACTTTTAAATTGTTGATGTTAAAATTTAAAATTAATATTAATATTCTGCGCCATTCATCGTTATCTCGATGTTACAATATTGCGCTTTATACTACTACATGTTTCAATGTCATAGCATCATCTTCAGGTTTTTTATCTTTAAAACTACTCTATATTTATTAATGCAAGCTTTTCATTGATTGTAGATTGTAGATTACTGTTGTGGGTGTTCCTTTGATCTTCTTATTATTTTGCATATTATGTTGCATATTATGTTAGTTGTTCATTATTCAAGAGTTTGATGTGCAGTGTGTCCCCGTCTGATCAGGTGAGTCTATGAACTGACATTCACCTGATCAGACGGGGACACACTGCACATCAAACTCTTGAATAATGAACAACTAACATAATATGCAACATAATATGCAAAATAATAAGAAGATCAAAGGAACACTCACAACAGTAATCTACAATCTACAATCAATGAAAAGCTTGCATTAATAAATATAGAGTAGTTTTAAAGATAAAAAACCTGAAGATGATGCTATGACATTGAAACATGTAGTAGTATAAAGCGCAATATTGTAACATCGAGATAACGATGAATGGCGCAGAATATTAATATTAATTTTAAATTTTAACATCAACAATTTAAAAGTTTGTGTATAGACTTGAATAATAAATATATATTTTAATAAAATCTACTTGGGCCAGCATGGTCAAACTCTGCCGATGTTTTGAGGGCTATCTCTGTCCTAATTTTCAAGGTTGGTATTAGTGTTTAAATCTTGGAAGACATGGAGAGACATAGCCCACATTACAATCTTGAGATGGAGCATGGTCTGTGCTGAAAAGGTTATGACTAGATTGTAGGAGCTGTTCTAGAAAGATTCTTATTCTGATTTTTAACTTTCTTGGGAATCTTATGTGTTGTTTTGCAGGATTAGCTGTATCACAGGTTGTATGCCTGGTTCATAAAGATACATTACCTGATGCGCATGCAGCATTGCCACAACTGTGCCATCTTGCAGCTACTATTGTCAGAGTTGGCCCATTCACACAATCTTCAAGAGGAAACCCCATTGCCCATATAATACATAAAAAACAAGGAGGAAAAGTGTTAAAACGGGTCAGTGAAGTTACACTAACATACAGATGTTTTTCTTATATATTTTTATGCAAGAGAAGAATTAATTCAGGAATTATTCACTGCATTTCAGTTTGGAATACTTCCCTCCTCCTATGATGGAAAGATAAAAATACACAAAACAATAATATTATGTGTTGTTTTATGTGAAATTTAAATTTAATATTTACTCCAAGGGAAGAATGTAGTTTGAGAACAAAATCCTAGAATGAACTTCAGAATCAGTGAAGCTTTAAGTTGATTTTGCATATTAACAATTAGGGACATGGTAACATGGGAATCTTTCAAATAACATCTGGAAATAATTTGAATCTGTGTTGCAGGAAATTACAAACTCATATGGGCCACTAAATTGTGTTGTTATTACTGGTAATTTCTAGTTTCTGCTAGTGTTAGCATATATATCATAGTATTTTAAGTAATTCAGGCATTATAAGTTATTTCTAGATCTCCATGTTTGTTTTCATAGGCAGAATATTATTTCATAGATGCAGATAACAGAGTGAAGTCCGAAGACTTGACAGTGGTTGTACCAACCACCACAGGAATGAATAAAGAGATGATTGATGACAGTAACTTGCCACAGAACTTGACAACATTCAAGCTGAGTCTTGGTCAGCAAGAAAAGCAAGCCAGGAGTCAGCTTGTTTTGCCATATCTCAGGTGTGTTGTATCATCTGTACAGATTAAAAGGCGTGACTGTCAAAAAGTAGAACCCAAAGGTGTAACATCTAAGCGTTACCATTGGATGTGATAATAATCTATTTTCATCAACCTCAAATTCTTTCGTCTCTATAAGATCCTTAATGAGTTTCTCCCCTCAGTCTTTCAAGTTTGCACTTTCCAAGAGATTTTATACAAAAATTCTATATTAGGCATTTAATATGGTCCATCACTTTGAGGGAGGAATGTAGTTTGATCATATTGTGTCATTAGAATGATTAGATGAAGAAGGTGTCAGTAAGACATATAGCATACATGGGTGAGATAAGTCAGTAATATTTAAACGTATTTCAGTGAAATAAGGTAGGAAAGTGTGGACTGATCAGCTGGGTCAGGACAGAATCTAGTTGCATGCAGTTATGAACCTTTGTGGGTATTTTCCTTGGCTCTATGGAGTTAATCTTGAAGGGATTTTTTTTAATGATAAGGTTTGGGAACTATCATTGTAATGAAAGATTAGCAAATTGAATTTTTGCCCATAATCTTACTGTAATATTTATGTGTGGTTTCTGTTGTTAATTGCCATAAACACTTCTTTCAGTTCTTGCAAGATTACAGTAAGGTTCTGTATTATATTGTTTGGTATGTTTTTATTTGAATTGTTATTTGTTTCTTTGTGTTTAGAAGGGTAAACAGCGAGAAGGGAGGAGAAGTGTTCTACCAGCCTGATGCTGCAGATGATTGGGATGAAGAGGATCCAGATGATGATTTGGATATATGAGGAAATTGCTGTGTATACTCAATGATTTCAGTGGGTGTCTATAGTGAACAGAAAATTTCAGTCTTTCCAGTTTCTGACAAACTGCATTGTATAGTTGTAGACTGTATTGCTGACATTTTTGAGATCCTTAGTGTATCCATCTTCAAGGTGAAGTGAATACTAATACTTATGGTGATCATTATGATAGAGTAGTAATGTTTATCAGATCATTTATTTTTGTGAGGTTTGTGATTTATGTAATGCAGAGGTGTAAATTTCAGCTGTGGGCAGATGACATTTGTAAGACTTAAAACTTTTACAATATGTGAATGTTATAAAATTTTCTTGGGTGATTAGCCATGTCAGTGTTGAGTCATATGCCAATGTTTCAGAGACTAGCTTTGGCTACATCATCTGATTAAGGAATGACCAAATTTTCTAATATATGTATGTCAATATTTGTGTTGCCTCTTCCTTATTGACACATTATGTGACCAGAGGGTGAAGTTAGGTTGTTTGGTTACACAGTGCCATGTTGCTTAACCTGGAACATGGTCTTCTGTCCCATGTCCTGTATTTAGCTTCCATTAGTGGTAGCCCCCAAGATGGTCAAAAAGTAGTACATAACACTGCTTGTGAGACCAATAAAATAGGAAGAGTATAAAAGAAGTTTTTTGTTATATAGTACAGCAGTGACCTTAGCATTGTGGTGCGATTGTTGGAGAGATGTAATTATATTGCATTTCATGTGACCTGCCTCCTAGACGGATTTGCCACTTGTGAGAACCTCAAATCTCATACAGTTCACATCTGTCGCTTTTGCACAAAAACAAATTGCATTTCTCTGCAATACCAAAGTTTAATCCTCAACCAGTAGTATGATAAAGTAAAGTCTTGAGTAAGAGGTCGTATAGTAATTAAACTTGTTCACGATTGAGCAATCGCTTACGCCGATTACAATTATGCTTACGATTCCTGATTCAGAGATGGCGCCACAGTCGAAATGAAAGACTCCCGTTCCGAAGTGATGGCTATGAGACGCACATTTGTATCAGTAATACATAGGTTAAGGAGGGTCATCAGTACTGATCACGTATGTGGTTAATGGTAGTGGTATTTTTGGAGCAGTACACCACCCTTCCCGTGCTCGATACCTCGTGATTAGTAGCGTCTTTGAATTAGTAACGTACTTTAGCTGTGAATTTTGACCGCGCGTGTTTATAAGCATTATCGTCAATTATTGTGTTTACGTTCTGTGATGAAAGAAATTTTAAAATGTATTTTACGTGAACCAGACAACCAACTTGACACCCGTAATTTAACGTTTAATCATAAGTTTTGAAGTACATAATCCCACCAACTGGACAGCATATTTAAACAACCGATGTCATCAGTCACCGACATCTGTATCTGGGGAAGCACAAATGAAATAAATCGGCAAGTGTTGTGGTAGATGACGTCATGTGGATGCCTGCTAAGAAATCAAAAATATGTAGTTACTCCTTGCAGGGTAAGTGTTTGAACTGTTTTGCTATGTATTCTACATGACGGCCTTGAACAGTTATGACAAATTCATCTCGCAGATCGAACACTCCTTACAGCTTTATGCTTGAACATTTCATCGCTGATTTGTATAATCCCTTATTCTGGCGAAACTCAAATACCATTCTTACCATTTCTTAAATTTTAACACTTTAAATTAACCTCATCGATAATCAGTAGCCGACAATTTTGGTATTAAATTTTCCATGCAGTATTAACACGGAACGCTGTCATTTCAGTACAGTGACACCATTTAGCTAAACTAATTCATAAAATACCGACATCTGGCGATATATTCAGAAAACAATAACAAAAACTGCAGCTATCAGTTGCAGTTGAAGAACGAAATGACATGTGTGAGTAGTTGCAGAGCCCTCCGTCTCTCGCAAGTATAGAATTTACGATATTGCTTCACTAAAAGTATGATGTACATATGTGACATTCGTGTGCAGTAAATTGTGCTAATAAATTGTAACATGGACAATTTTTTGTAAATTGAAGGTTGATAATGATGTGCAATTCGTGAAGATTTGTTTATGCAAGAGGAATGACAAGACCACCCCGCCGCCAAAAGCAACGTAAGTTAAATGGTTCAGTTAGTTGGGAAAGGGAACATGCACACTTTTCAGACATTTTCATTGTTCAGAGTTTCAGTTTTGTTTTAATATTAACTGTTTTGTGTAAAGAGACGATGGAATGGTATTTCAATATATTTAAATGGCTATCAGTAACTTGTTTCAAATCTTTTTCAAACCATAACCGATCACATACATTGCACGCGTATCCAAATCTATTTTCATTAAAATGCTTATGAAAATATTCAGTTGCATTGTCATACCTTGGTTGTGCTCGTACTTGCTAATGATGTGGAAGCATTAACTTGCAATAATTGCTTCTTGAGATTTCTATATTCCCTCACACGTTCAGCATTAGTTTTTGGTATTTTGGGGGGAACTTCAGGTTCATTATTTAATACTTATATTTTTTTACGTTTTCTGTATTGTCTCACCGAGTGTAGTAGTAATGAGCTTCATAACAATAAATGAAAAGAAACAATATCTACCAGATTTAATGGTCATACAGTATGACTTTTGTTTGAATTGGGTACCGTCATGACTATGTTCTCTTGAATGGGGCAGCTCGGTTCCTCCGTTCTGTGAACAAGATAAATGAATCTTCAGGTTCCATAAAAGATTGAGAATTCCTTGATTAGGTGATCGAGTATTAGTTTCTCAATAACGACTGCGCTCCGTGGGGTTTTTCTTCCGCTCCAAATATAATGAATATACTGTCATTACATCACTTTGTCATCAGAGCCTCGTTTGTAAAATCGTGGCGTGCTTTGTAGGGTTGGTATGGAGAGAATTTACATTACGTACTGTATCCCTTACTCCATTTTATAATTTTTCGTGTTTTCGAAATGCGTCTTTGAGATTTTGTTTATCTCATTGGTTTAGATGCCCGTGTGCTCAAATTTATAACTTGTGTTGGGCAAGGCCGTGGTCTAAGCATCACGGAGTTTTCCTCCGGGGGCTTCCCCGGTTTCTCCGTGGCATCCCAACAATTACTCCACTCACACACAGAAGAAGGCAATGGCAAACCACTTCTGATCATCTCTGCCAAGAATGTATATATGTATGAGCAGGTCCCTGACAACCTGAAGAGGTTGGAAGGATCCTGTTCATGATATATGGACCTGTCGTCAGACAGAACACTACAAATAAAAATAACGTAGGCAGTAGGCGTAACATCGTTGTTGTTCCGTAACTTATGAGCACTTGTGCCAGTACAGGTTCGTGGTTCGATTCCCGAACGGGCTGAACCTTGAGATGAGGGGTAAACCAAGCTTTGACATATTAATCTGGTTTATATAAACGAGGGAGGTGTGATTAGATGATATTTGGTACTCCTTACTTCATCCAAATTTGATGATTTTATTAATTCTGGCATTGTTGAATGTATTAAATTGGAAGTGGCTTGAACGTCTCTCCTCCCAACATTCCGTCTAGCCGAAACGTGACTTTAACAAAGCTTTCGCACTCGTAAAAGGAAAACTTAAGCCCTACCAGATGTGGAATGACGGTTGCCCTACAACCGTCGCCTCACTGCGACTGGAACCAATGAAATTCGAATGTGGTTTTTCGGCGCGTTTCCGACGACATTGGGGGACGAATCGGATCGCTGTATTAAATTCAAAATTTAAGAACAGTTACGTTACGGGAGTATTTATAGCTCAGAGCACTGACTCAGAGATTTGACTCGAAGTTAGCTGGTGTGGGGGACCCCTTAGGCATATATTTGATCTCGGACTTTGGCCGCTGACAGCTTCGCTGGGACCTACCCAAAAGACGGCCAAGTCGGTACAACGAGTGGTTAGACTACTCGGCTACCCTGACTGAGGTTTTCCGTGCTTTTCTTCAGTTGTAAGGCGAATGCCAGGGTATAACTTAATAGGGGCACGACCTTCCACCCTCCCGCCCCCCGATCATGGAGGCCATCAGCTGAAGTGATCTTCCCCCCATGCCGCAGAGGCCTTCAGCCGAAACGGCCCCTCCCTCACTGGGTTCAAACCTCAGAGAACCAACCAACCAATTTTTTTTGGACAAGTTGCCTGACGGGATAACCTCCCATCAGCAGCAACAGACCCTAGTTTGAATGATCGAGGCTCCCGCCACTACAGAACCCCGTTAGCGTAAGCAAAATTCCCATTACCATTTTAAGGCTCTGTTTACCATTTCCAGCAATGCGTTTCGTACGCAGGATGTCTTGCGCTTGCGCAGGACTCCGCCCTTATTTAGCGTTTTGGTTGGTATTTATAGCGGGATTGCGTTGGTGCGGGCCCTCAAAAGTTTGGTTCTTCAAGTCGAGCAGACAGGTTCTGCTTGTACCTTTAAATTTCAAGTACAAAGACAACGGCCGAATCATCGCGCTGCCTTCCGATCAGAGTAATTGGTTGTACAACAGTGTCTCTCGAGACGCAATAAAGGTGGACATCTCCAAGAGAACTTCGGTGTAGTCTTCAGTTGCTCAACCCCAGAATTTCACTTCCTTCGCGCAAAGGCCGCTCCAACCATCGCAGTCCCCATATATTCCCTGAGATTCGGAGACCCTTGCTCTCCGACAAACCCTGCACCAAATATCCCTTTATATCCTTCCGCATACCCAAATGTGCGGAAAGGCAGTTGCACACTGCCTCAGTAATTAAGAAAATGTACGAGACATCAGCGTCATTTAATTCAATCATGTATGTGGCGCTTCATTACAGTGTTGTCACACTTCGTTTCCCGAATATAATGGTATTGCATATTCCATATATGGTACCTTTGTTCTACCAATGTTTTTTTGTACGATAAGCTGTTTTAGGAAAGTCGGCAAGGTTCTATTTTTATTTATTGTAAACTATTGGTACGAACTAATATGGTCCACATTTGAACTTATAGTATATCTCTCAACCCCCTCCCACACTAAGTTTCACGGAAGTCCATCATGTAATTTGAGTTTAAATAAGCGGAAGAAAACGAACACTTGCTTCAGTGCATGCATTTTGTATGCGTAGAACGCATGACAGAGTCCACGTGGAATCATTCTACTGTAATTATTTTATTAGTTGAATGTTTACGTAATCCCACACTGCAGTTTGAAGAGTGCCAATTAGGTACTGGTAGTAGACACACAGAACACCTGCATAAACAACTATTGTGTACATTCCCAAACATCCGTGCAGAAGGAGACCTCATTTCATTCCTCAGTGTGAGGTTGGGCGTTTGCTTTATTGGTATATCATTCCTGCATACAGCTGGTGGCTTATCGCATAACTTGCTTAGTTACTCGTATCAAACAAGAATGCACGGAACGTATTACGGACATTCTGCTATAAATTCGGCCCGTGTTCGTTGTAATTACGTTAAGTACACTTATGTAGGGTGAGATTTTGAAGAAACAGGTCTAAATAGTTATTCAGACTATTATAAATCTTGTGCTATTATGGAGCACGAACATATTAAAAAATCCCACTGGACCCTGTTCTGAGGTACTGGATTCGGTCCCCACACACACCTAATTTCTCTAACCCATATTTATATAACACTTAGGTCTCGTGAAGACTTTACCGAATGTCGCAGCCGACTGATTAGTATCGCCAAGGTCTTTGGTTCAGTGCTCGGCCCGAAGACCGGCTATGCTGCTGACTAAGATTTGTCATGGTTTTCCTTAGTTATTTTACGTAAATACAAGGATGGTGTCTCAGATATGACCGCTACAGCTTCCTTACATATCCTTTCAATTCATTATTTATTAATCATCCGACATTATACAACCTGAGTAAATCGCAAATATTATTATTATTACTCTGGCGTTCTCGATTTGTTGGAGACGCATTAAACCGACTGTGAAGTGGACCCCTCTCGCTTTTCTTGTTCCCTTTTATATGTGTGTAAATAAATAAATAAAGGTATTAAATATTTGTACAGGGAACTTGCTTTTCCGTTAAAATCTCGAGTTTGTTTTGTTTATTTTTATGCTGTAACTAAATAAGATGCAGTTAAAAACGCGGCTGTGGATCTGCTGGAAAATATTAACCATCAGTTACCGCGAGGTTTATTTATACTTCACGAAGGAAAAGTGCATTTGCCCTTTCGGCCTTCTGATGTGTCTCTGCCTGTCTTTAAATGAAATTTCGTGCCCAGACCCAATTTGATGGCACCAAAAACGCATTTTGATTGTTACGTAATTTTGACCTGCCACATTTCGTGGTTATTCTTAGAATAAATAGTGCCCAAAGAAAATTCGACCACGACAAGCGAATGTCGTAAGTTACTGTAGATAGAAATAAACGCCTGCAAAAGACGTATGTAATGCACAGCAATACTGTAGTGGCAGAGAAGTTGCCGCCTCTCTAAGGCGCTATCGGCATTTAACAAACGTTGTAATACAGAAGAAGCATGTAACACTAGACAACAAATTTTAATGAGTTGTATATATTGGAAATGAAACAAATCAATTCTTATGTATTTTCGTCCGCTAAATTCGAAAATGACAATAAAAAGCTCAGTTAGTTCGCGTTTTGAAGATATTTTGTACTTTGTAAAATATCACCAATAAATTCGTCCATATGATATGCACATGTTTAAAAATTTTCACCTACCTTATAGACGTTGTCTTTTGGCCTTTCTTCTGTATTTTACCTCAAGGGCATCATTTACCACCGACCAGCAGTCATTGATGCGCTCCATTTCCCCTGATAACGCCTTTCAAGAGTAGAAATATCTTGGTGAAATTGTTCGCCATGTTCATTACTAACCGACCCAAGATTATCAGGGAAAAAGACCAAGTGAGAGTGGAGGAAATGCATTTTAAGAGACATATTGCACCCCATTTTACTGTATGCTTTCAACAACTTGTCTACCAATTCCCTATAGTTTGACGCCCTGTTGTTTCCAAGAAAATTCCTAACAAGTGACTTGAAGGATTCCCATACAATTTTCTCCTCTCCCATCAAAATATCAACAAAATGTTCATCAACAATCAGGTTTCTTATTTGGGGACCTACGAAAACTCCTTCTTTGATTTTAACGTAACTTAGTCGGGGAAATTTGTGAAAGAGGTACCTAAAGGCTTCTCCATTTCGGTCCATTCCTTTTACAAAATTTTTCATCAGACCCAATTTAATGTGCAATGCTGGCAATATATTTTGCTCTGATCTACCAGTGGTTCACGGACAATATTTTTAGTACCTGGTTCCAAGTTCTGTCGAAGGGGCCACTGTTTAGTTTCATAATGTATATTCCTTGCACGACTGTCCCACTCACACAGGAAGCAGCAATATTTTGTGTAACCCATCTGAAGGCCTAGTATGATAGCCACCACTTATATTTGCCATAATTCACCCTGTTAATTAATTGTTTAATGTTATCGTATGTCTCTTTCATATGAACCGCATGAGCTATAGGAATACATACAGAAGTAGCAGTCGTTTACATGGTTATGAGGTTCCCGCCACACCATGGGCACAGCGAAGGGCATAGACTGCATTTTTCCTTTTAGCTACTCACGTAGATTTGTAGAACACTTCAGACAGCAAATATGGGGTGCCCATGCCATGTCCATGTCACCCACTTTGCAACCAAAATAAAGGTGGTACGCTTTCTTAACGATGGGGGTCAAGTTTCGTTTTTGTGATTTAAAAGTCACTTTTCCACAAATATAACAAAAGTTGTTAGGATTATTGACACATCTATGCGACATTTTGTATATTTTAGTGTTAGAAATATCTCATTTAAGTATTCACAATGACGTTTTTGCTGTTTACTGCATAAGTATTCTAAGACGAAGTGAAACACAAAATCCGCACTCCACAAAACACTTGTTTGCCAAACAGAACCTCAAGGACAACTGAACCAATTTATTAAACATTCCTTAGGGATGTTGACTAGACCTGCAGGAAGCAACAAAACCTTCACCACCCTTTTACAGGCTGTTTCTGAAGTAAGTAGTCCATTACAATTCTGAAAATTACGAAAATTGAGCGAAACAGCTTGGTATGAAGAATACCTTCAAAACGCGAACCAATCATGCAAAATGAATGTCATTTTCGTGTTTAGCAGCTCAAAATTAGTATAAATTGGTTGGTTTCATCTCCGATATATTTTGGCTGTTGAAGAGTGATCGGACCATTTCGTCGTTTGAATCACACGTCTTTACTACCAAGTTTATTCAGAGGGTGGATCTTGGGCGGTGAAAAACGTCGTAGTATCATATCTTCTGTTTTTAACTTATAATTTGTATTGAATCCACAAATAGCCTTAATTTTCAAGTATGGCAGGAGAAGCGATTTATACGGTCCAGTGAATAATGATGATGTAATCTTTTTATGGTTGTACTGCTCCTTGGGATACAGTGCTACAGATCCTTGTTTACAGGATTTTATTTCTTTTCTAGTCCACATGCCCTATCATTAATGACAAATATTTCTAAGAATTGGTCATTACAAGAAGAAACATTCTTAGAATTCACCTTAGACACGGGATTATTAGCTTTCTCTTGAACGTGAGATCTGAGAATCATTTATATAACTTGATTCGAGATAGTGGCCTCAGTCATGTGGACAAAACAAATAACTGAAGGCAGTTTTTATCTATTGTACCTGGAATAGAAGCATGGAGATGAATGTATAGGCTACTGTCGCATTATTTAATAAAGCAGCAGTGTTTTATTTGCTTTGGAGGCTTGATCTTTAGTTTTCGCCACAAAATTGCGCGTTTCAGCTTCACAGCATAGCAGAGCCCAGGCGAATAAAGACAGCTCTCAACTTGCAGCGTAGCGAAGTGAGCAACGCTGTACTGTTGCCTTAGATCCGCGTGGTAAGGGGGTTGGGGTTTAAAATTTTCTGTGGCCATGAAGCATGTAATTTAGTGACGGCTGCTGAAGTTGTGTGTGTGTGTGTGCGCGCGCGCGTGAAACGAGTTCAGCGTGGTCTGCACATCAGTACAACGTTTTCGGAACGTCTGAATCGATAGGGTCGTCATTGGTGTTGATTTGTATTGGGATATTTGATATGTTTTGGTAAGGGTTTGGTGAGGTTCGTGGAGTAAGGTTAGAGAAGGGTGAGGTTGGTGTGAGTTCATGCGTCTTTTATACTGAAATAGATATTTTCGTGAGCAACTGTCACTCTCATCTGCCGAAGACGTTGCCATTGTAATTTATTCCATTGCCGCAGCCATATTAGACTCCGGTTTCGGTTTAGAGTATGTCGAGTGACTTTCTTGTTTGTATGCCCGGCTCCGTATCAACTTTGCACCAGTTAAACACGAATACATAGAACAAAGTTTTTCTTGGGAAACTCAGGCAATCAACGAATTCTTCGCCTTTTGTGAAACCCAAATGTTTATTATCCTTTTTTTGAGAGACCGCCACTGGTCCCTGTCCTTACCACACACCGAGTTTCTTTAATATTTGATTTTAATATTATCTGTCTCTTCACTTCAAAATTTCTGCCTGAAAATTTGTTCGCATTTCAAATTTATCAAATTTCTTGTTTACATGGATAAACATTCACTACATTAGTAATTCCAAAGATTACCTGTAACACATACTTTCTCTGTAGTTTTTAGTGTAATCTTATCGGAATAGGTCATTCTACACCAAACTCCATTTCAAATAAGGGCCGCTTGTAAAGTAGGCGACTTTTCCGGGGGCCATCACTTGGGTTGGAAAAATTGTAACCGCCTTCGTTTACCAATTCGAAGCTTAAACTTAGTAGTACACGTTTGTCATACCTCTATTTTCACACAAGCAGACACAGATGCAAATTGATTGAAACACATTTTGACTTTACTTAATTGAAGTAAAAACAGCTGTAAAGAAGCTGCTATTTGACGTGCATTTAAAAACAAAATTGTATTGAAAACTGGGCTTCATTTTGGGCCGCACGTCGTGTGTAATTCGAGAAGTGTGTCGGGCCTCTCGTTTGACGTACCTGTTCTGCACGAGCCCAAACGTGTTAATTCTTACAGCAAGCAATCACAGTTAAGAAAAAAACTGAAGAAAACATCGATAGAGTTTAGACTATGTTGACGTAAGATTTCTGTTAATCAGTATTATACTACAATGCGACTTTGAAGCGTATGTTTGTTAATATAAATGCAGTTTTCCTTTAGTGTGTATAATAACAGGGAACACTGAAATCTTAAAATCGTGATTCAGTATACAACTCCCGGCATTTCGCCATTTTGAGGCAGCATTAACTAAAAGTGGACATGGTGGTGTTGTTGATCTGGGTTGTTACGCCACACGGCGTCACAATAACGTCATCATTACCGCCTGAGAATATTACATCTCGCGTAACAGTGAATTTGTTCCTTTATTTTATTGCTAATCGCAATCATAATTATTCAATGTAGTGAAAAACTTTATTTCAGGATCATCTCAAAGTGAAAAGACTTTATATAGGTTTAGGTTCGTTTGTGCATTTGTAATATAACAAAACGCAATGTGAAGCACATGGATGTTAGCATGTCATTTATATAATTCCTTCTGCCAAACGAGAATGTTAAGTGTACAATGTATATTTTTAGACTTATGCTTAAAGTACATTCAGTGTCGAAACAGTTAAACAGTTTTGTACTAATTGAAACAACGCAACGGTGGCACCGCGAACAACTTTTAAAGTGTTCAGTGAAGTAACTGTACAAACACCCAGTTAAGTTCACCAAGTTTCACACACACACACAAGTGCTGATAAAACGGTATCATTTACCAGCTAAAGGATAAGATAAACGCTTCGTATATATGCTCTGTAGATAGGCGATGTCAGTTTCTTTACTCTAGTGATCCCGACCTGAATAAACGCTGTTGGGAAGTCAGTGGTATTTAGCTTGCACTACCGTATTTCGTGAATAGTGGAAGTTTTTAATTTGCCGAAAAGTAAGTAGCCTATATTGTACGTTTCGAAATCCATTTTTATTGTCTCAGTATTGCTGCTTTAAGAGAAGTTGGACAACCAAGTGAAAGGAATTACAATTTGCATGAATTTTCAAGATAAACTTAAATTTGCTTGTTTGTCTAAGCTCCACAGCGCAGCGACATACAGAATATTAGAAATTAGAATTTGACGCTTGGTTAATCTTTGTATCACACCTAAATAAACAGCTTAATGACGCTGTTATTCCGACTTCCGGAAAGAGCTTCAGACGCCCGCAATGTATGTGAGATTTAAGGTTCTGATGCCGACGACGTGCTGCTGGGTTTTAAGTGTGTTTCTCCAAAACATTGGTGTCAGAACCCAGAAAAACATTATCGTCATCCTTTGAGTAGGTGGCTACACGATAGTTTGTACAAAATCAAGTCATTAAAATTTGCCATTATTGTAGCCACTTGGAGGAGCATATCTTTGTAACAGAAAGACCCAAAATGTTCATAACGGAACAGAATATTGGCACATAATGAGCTCGGTAGCGCGGTCTCGTGTCGTTTATACAGTAGAATCCTGTGCTTCAGTCCCGTTCGCGTTGTGGAAATTTGCCCCGTTTTACTTTGTTGTTCTTCAAAAGTTACAATTCTTGTGATGGTCTTATCTCCCGTCCAAGGCGTCTCGCTGCTTAGGGGTTTAGATAATTGTTAAGATGGCGTGAGTTACGGTCAGAATCGAGCTGCAGTGTTGAGAACGAAGAGATTAAATAGAGGAGACTAAAGATTAATGAACGAAAGGAGACAGAAGGAGAATAAGAAGATAGATATGCGAATTTGAAAGAGACGCGGGAGGGAAACAAGAAGGATAAGGTAACGAAGAGGAAGGGGACATGAGAGTGAGACAATAGACTGGAAAGCCCTATCTCGTATGTGAGATTTTTGAAAAGTGCTTTATGTAATCGAAACATAAGTGTATAATTCCTTTTATCACCAAGCTGTAGCAGTTTTATCGGGGTTGTTTATCTAAATAAAATAATTAATATTTGTTATACCTTATCTCTCTGGCAGCAAAGATGACGCACGTAATGTCAACAGCTGCGACGTGCTTCCATGTCAGATAGACTATCTTGCGATACCTGAACAATAAAAAGTAGGATGCTTACTGCCGAAGGCTGCACTGCGCACCTAGCCTTTCTCTACTGAGTACGTTGCACGTTATTTGTGTGCAAAGTGAATAGACTTCAGTGTTAGATGCACCAAATTATGAGTTCTGTTACTATAATTTATTATATTATATAACAATAATGATGCACTATTACAAGTGGGTTTCGCATGTAAATAACACAGTTGCTTCTAGCCTCGTTGAACAGGTAACTACGCTTTGGAGCCAACAAATTGCGATAGAATTGTATCCTGCAACAAGCCTAATGTTATATACAAAGAAAGGGGAACTATCTGCTCATGGTATTACCATGATTAGATATAAAAGCTGTTAAAAGGAAAACGAAACTAATCTAGAAAAGCAAGGACTTCAGGATAGAAGTTCGTCGCATTTGGAATATTTGTGTGCAAGTGATGCTAGAAATTATTAGAGGAAATGGAGTCATATCAAAAACCAGTTTCAGAATATCTCGATAATGTTTACAATATGAATTTTGTATTTGAAGTGCAGAAGATGCTATTTTATGGACGAAATTCTATTAGGGAAACGATGGTGAAATACATATTGTAAAATTTCCAACTAATTCAAATGAAAGTGTCTTTCCGTAAACCCAAGGGACAGGGTTTTGCTCTTGCTTTGTGTAGTCATGCCGCTAGTCGTCGTTATTAATAGACAATAAAAATGTTAATACGAAAAATATGGCGAGTGCAGACTGTGTGTAAACAGAATGGTTAAATGTTTGAAGACCATTCCTTGTTCCTGGTGCATTCAAAGTGTAAGTCTGAAGTGTTACTACGATTCGACCATTTCAGTGCCAGCCTTCAAAGACCCAACTTATGTAAAGTGAATTCGTATGTTCTTAAATTTCGATTTGAATTGATTATCTGTATTTGGCGAGTAAGAAGCCGGTATGTGGCGAGTATAAAATTCCCGCATGTACCACCAGGGAGCAGTTTAGTAAGGCGGTACGAAATGTCGGACATGTTGAAGAATAGATACCATTGTGTCTTGCGCTTTATGCATTCGGTTTACAGCAATTATACACGATATTCTTATCATAAGAATCGTTCGTGGTCTAAATTGAGTTAGGGAGTTAGTTTTGTTACATGTTGTGAAAAACCTTGCAATAAAACTTACTAAAATAAGAGTCCGTAGAAATCGGGACGTTGTTCCATCGATGGCAATATTCCATCGAACATCGAAATACTTGCAATAAAAGTGGTATTACTTCCTGGTAATACGTATTTATGGTCGAGATCACAAGCTGGAAATTCAGGCTATGCACACCACACTTTTACTGAACACTACGAAATTACTGATTATTACTTTGCTTCACAGCGCTTCTTTAACTGCTCTAAGACTGCCTGGAACTGGATAAAATATAATCTTGGTGTCCCCGCGTTTTTAATATCTTCTTTGTAAATAAAGGCCTTATGGTTTGATACCAGTGCAAAAAGCATTAGAAATTCTGTAAATAAATATAATAATTTTCATACAGTAAATTTGAATGTAACTTCTATTTGGCTTTGATTTTCTCGAAACCATAGAATATTTCGTTAATCAGTTCCAGAATTTAGTTTTTACTTTTAAATTTATGCTAACAATTTAATGTGATTTTGCTGCATTGCAGAACGCAATTGGCTCAACAACGTAGACTAAGAAGTCTGCAGATATTCTTGAGATATTCGGAAATAGTTTGGGAAAGTTTAAGCATCGGTACGTGGTACCGATTCTTGCGGGGAGGACCGAAAAAATCGAAGTATCTTGGGCGACCGCCCACTTTACCGACTGGATTAAGCGACTATGGTTATAGTGTCAAATTACAGGTTTACTGCTAATGATGAACTGGAAAGGATGTGGACGAATGCGATTGTGGCATATTTTAAAGTATGTCTGCTGTCCCTTCGAACTGGCCGAAGAAAAGAGCGAAAAATCTCAAACAGGATAGCCAGTCAACGAACCTAGATTCGAATCCTGAACATGCAGAATATGAGTTATGAGTACTAACTGCTTCACCGACATGTAAGGAGAAGCATTCCAATGGTCTGGATAACATAAAATCTGCAAAAGTGGTGTGAGGGCGCTCTTGGAAAGTAGCAATGTGAAAGACCGATAAGCAGATGGGAGGATAATATTAAAATGGACTTTAGCTACATATGTTGTGATAATGTTACACTCTGTACATTTCACATTTTGCGAAATTGATCTTAAAATGTTTGTAATTATTACTCTAACCGTCAAGGTGAGCTGCGTTGAGAGCTTGGGATGGCGGGATCTGACGTCCCGTGTGGGAACTGTCATTCGATCTTGCGGTCGTCTTTGTGAAATAAATGTTGTGCTCAAAGAGAAAATTATTTGTTAGGTCAGATTAACATTCTTATATTTAGTCGTGTCATTACCACCTCTCTTTTGTCTCTTATCTTTGGTATATGACATCTGAAATGTGTCATTTTATCTCGCATCATCTTATGGATATTATCCCATACTTCTGTCAGTTTTAATTACCTACGTTATGCTATCTCTTCGAAACATGATAATGATGTCAATAATAAAATAGTGAACTGTAGAACAATAAATCAACTAAAATACAAAGATCGAAGAGTCCGAAATGTCACTTCGTGTGTTCTCGCCTTTGCATCGTTCAGACAATTTGAAATTAACCCTATAGAAACTAGTGGTAACTAATGGACCACCTGATTGAACATTCGATAGCCCTGCATTTAGCTAACAGAATGTTTATGTGTTCGATATGATTATCAGAAAAAATTGCGATCGTTTCCAAAAACTCTTATTAACCAATTGATATTTGTAATGAAGAGGTCGTGTGTTTATTTTCAGTAGGAACTGAATTTTTATATATTACCTAGATGAGCTCCAGATTCACGGGGTTGAGACAAAATGTGAGTATAGGATTTAAGTGGCTGAAATATAGTATGGCATGGATGATACATGTAGCACGCATGGAGGACTGATAAATGCATACACTTTTTTGGTGAGAATGGCTTTAGGTAATAAACAACTTGCGGGAATTAAGCGTGCGTGATAGGATAATATTAAAACTTTTATTAGGAAAATAGGACATAAGAGGTGTAGGCTGGAATCAACTATCTCAGGATAGGATCTAATGGCAGGTTTTTCCGCGAAAACGGTAACGAAACTTCGGGTTTTGTACAAGTGGGGAATTTGTTGTCTAGCTGAGAAACTACCAACTTCTCAAGAAAATATCTACTCAGTGGAGTTATGATAAATAAAATTTAAGAGATTAGATTAGATACAATATGAATAAATGACTATGTATAGCCTAATTACGAAAGTTTTATCAGAGATGGAATCGATAGAATATAATTATCGGAACCAACGTTTCGATGGGATATGACCCAATTAATTGTCAAACAGACAGGCTCTGTGAAAATAAAAATGTTAGCGGCATCATGCGCTGTAGGTGCTGAATGCCTAGACTTCGCAGGTATTAAAATCACTACAAGTTGATTTTGTAATGGTGAATCGATGTTTTCTTTGAAGTAAGGACTGAATTCTTAAATATTATTTATGTGAGATTCGGCTTTAATTTATTAAAATAGGTCACGAATACTTCCATATTTCTTGCATTTCAGTCATAACAACCTTACCATTCGATACTACATAACTAATTCAATCTACAAATAAAAAAGTATTCAATAATCCATAGATCTATATCTTAATATTTATGGGGAAAATTATGTGCCCTTTTATAATGTAATCCAACAAGATGGCATTTGCACGAATTATCCTGATCCGAAGATTGTAACTGACGAATCATTGTAACTCAACCAATTAAGTATACATAGAGACACATTAGAGAGACATCTACTTGTTAATGCTGTTTAAGAAAATAATTTCTGTTTACTGTTTACAAGACTCATAAATACAAAATACAGAGTTATTGATTTTTAAACAGGTGGTAATATAGTTCCCACTGGGCTGTCAGAGTTTGTTCGGAAGGACGGGGTAAAACTACGAAGAGCCTAAATAACGTTTGCCAGTCTTCGTCCCGTGAGATCTGAACTCGACATCTTCCGAATTTGAAACATCGATTGCAGTTTTCGTTTTTCTGTAACAGCGAGTGGTTGCCTGTCAAAGTGTAACTCCGGGGATACCGGATAGATAGATATATAGCATTATGAGTACTGATGCAATAGTGTTTGCATCAGTACTCCGAAGCACCGATCTTGTACAAAATTCTGAATCAGTGCCAGTTCGAAATGAACATAATTTTAAATTTTGTTCTGCTTGGACCAATATAATATTTCGTATCTTTGAACTCTCCATAGCAGTGTTCTTGCTGTAAAAGGAAAATTCGTTGTGGTATATTGCAGTAAATGACCAACAACGACAAGAACGACAGCGCAAATTATGTGCCGGGCAGAGCCAGAACTAATTACGAAGCATACGATATTGGCTAATCGCTCCTAGCGTAGCCGGATATGCCCGTCATTATTGCAGAATATGATAAGTGAACAATTACCCTCTCGTGTCCTTCGGCACGAGTCTGTAACTACCTTGCAGTCGTCTTTATCGGAAAGCCGGCGAGCTGAAAACATCCACAGCAGTGAAAAGCGTAAAAGTGTTTTGTGTTATCTCGAAGGACGCCCCATAATACTAGCCTCAGCCAATTCCATGGACACACAAATACTTAAAAGTGCATTGCAGCTAGACGAATTAATTTATAATCGTTACAAAAGAACACTTTTGACCGCTGTCTAACTGGAAAGGTGTTCTGTTGGAGTCCCGGGTCTAAAACACCAGGAGGAATCCGGAAATGAAGTGAGAGTGTTGTGAGCTGCTGTTAACAAAAAGAAGGACATTCATGTATTTGCTTTTCAGAATGGAAGTATCAACCAAGAATATTAGGTTTGATTCTTACGGCGGTGAAGAAGTTTGTGATGGTCCTCAGGGTCGTAACGTCCAGTAGACTCGTTGGCAGATACCGACGTTTCGAAGGAATTATTGCCTCTATCTTTAGGTCTGTAGACTGCAATATTGTTATCAACAGTTATTGTAAATGCCCATTTGTTTTGTTTGTGAATAATCGTTATATTTTGCCGTGTGTGACGAGCATTTGTTTACTACAAGTCAAAGAATAGCAACTTGATGTTTCTTATGTCTTTGTCCATCCCCCAAGTAACACGGGAGTGGAGCCGTGTTTTCAGGCGTTCAAGATCACACTGCTTCTTGAGGAGGGGAGGGACTGACGAGATGATGGGATGCTTAACTTACTAACAAGGTATTTAACCAACACACTGACTAAGTAACAACGTGACTAACTACTCAATCAATCTATGGTCGAAGGCTCAACAATGCTGGTACTGTAGTTGCCAATGGAC
The DNA here is from genome assembly GCF_000696155.1 of Zootermopsis nevadensis. The sequence continues at coordinate 273,885 of NW_019060000.1, read as the reverse complement.
ACGACAGTGAGCCAGTTCAGTCCACTTTTCATAAACAGTATATGCTCAGAAAGTACCCTAAATTTTGAAGGTAAATTAGTCAGTCGGTTCTATTAATTCGCTTTTAGCCGTACTTTAGTCAGTATGTTAAAAAAGGTTAATGAACTTGAGGGGATAATTCCTGAGCTCTTGTTGGTGTTAATCTGCTACTACTGATAATACCTGGTGCATTGACTCAGAAGGCAGATACGAGCCGAAAGAAGGCGCATAGTCGGTTAAATACTTGCTTGAACGTTTTTCTGTTCCGGACAGATTACCTGTTAACACAAAAACTTCCAAATATACAATATTTTGCAGCATATTCCCCGTGAATTTAAAGTTATTGTCACAGGTTAAACATTTTTCAAACTACACTACATTCGCCGAACATTACACATTTCTGATATTCTTTTATTCCTTTTGTCTTTGTTTATTTTCCATCTAACATTCTTTTCTTCTTTTCTCGTTTGTTTGATTCATTCCTCCCTCTTTTTCTTCTGTTCGATTTTCTGTCAGTCCAAATAAGAGCACCGAATTTTATGACTTTTGGCATGATATTGAATTAGTTTCCTTCACTTTTAGACCAATTTCCTTAATTGCCTAAACAGGCAAATGTCTTTTGAGCCCTTTGATAGATTTCGATGAAGTACAGTGGTATAACAATTGGTATCTTTCACTCCTAATGTTGTACGGTTCGCTTTAATTATTAGCTTAATTCGTGCCCAGACATTTGGCAGGACTAAAACAAAATTTCTAATTTTATCACGCAGAGACATTGAAGTCATACCCCTTAAGGGAGTGTGATGCGTTATCGTAGGTTTCGAGTGTTCCAGTACAGTCTGTCGTGGGCATTTAGTCACATTTTCGGCAAGATTGGGTCTTCAAGGAAATTTAAAATCTATGTGCTGCACATTTGTGTACTCCCTACCAGATTCAACTGCTGCTGAAACGTACTATGATGAAATTCAAAAAGAACTTCTGTTTGTGCCGCCGTCCGCCTGTGGCAAGGAGGTGATACTACACGCGGCACTAAGCTGACGGGGAAATTGCCGCACGACGTCGGCGCACTGAGTTTCCTTTTGTCGTACACAGAAGAATCAGGCGCTTCACGCCCGAAAATAGTTTGGACCATTGAAAGCAATTCACGCCCTCTCTATTTTATCTCCTAGAAAAGAACCCGGTCCCCGTTGGACGGGAGACTAAGTGAACCCTAGAGCCAGTATGGTCGTTACAGCGAAAGAAATGTCGTGTATAGCTGGGAATCGAATCCCAGTCATGCAGCCCATAGACTAATCGCTTTTGTCAGTATATTGATCAGAGACTGCTGCTATATTAATTCGAATGGAAAATTAATTCTATGGACAGATATTTAAATGGCGTGTGACTTCATTTTACTCTGACTCTTCGTCCGAAAATATGATTTTACGTAGTTCAGATTTATTATTACGGAGAATAAAGTCAGTTTGTGATTTCTCTTCGACAGACCTGGGGAACAACAATAACTGAAACATTAGGTACTAAAATATTTTTTCTTATGGCATAGATTGAAGCTGGTAAAATATGTTTACATCGTCTTATAAATAAAATCTTCGCGGACAATAATCTTGAAACCTTGCATACCGTGCAGTGTATTGATATATAAAATCACGCATTCTAAACAAAACTGTTTACACTTGAAAATACACTTAGTGTATTTTCAAGTGTAAACAGTAAAATCTTAGGAGGGAAAGTTAATTGAAAAGACCTTGTGTCTTTTACAGAAAAGACAACTTTAATCATGTGTTGGCCGAAACATTCTCTTTCGAAATCACGGTATAGTTAAACTTAAAGTAATTAAACCCAGGCGATTGTGCGTGAATGTGATGTAAACTATTGAAACTGAATGTAATTGAAATCCAACTGCTGATATTAAAATAATGTAAACTCAGGATCTTTCCTTTGAATCTAATGCGAATTATAGCTGCCGCATTTGATTGTAATTAAATTCCAGGTGTGTACGGTGTGTCATATAAACTGTCTCTTGTAGAGCTTTGCACGGGCCTGGTAGTACAGATAATGTTCGGATCCGGTCTGGGTCTGGTTCAAATGATAGCAATCAAACGTTATATACAACAATTCGGGCTATCTGTAGCCTTCCTTTTTAGCAAAGGGAATGTTCTTGCGTTCATCTTATGTTCGTGACGCTGTCTGACTCCGGAAATAAATCCCACAGACTTGATTTTCTCGGGGATTTTTGTAACTGCCCCGTCCCGGAAACTGTTCGGTACAACACCTAACAAACTTGGCATCTGATATCTTTGTAACGTAGTTAAATAATTCATTGGCAGATTACTGGCATTTATGCATTGAAAGAAAGGTTTATTAATAGTAATGATAGTAAGGGCAGACTGTAAATAGATAGGGTTTTGTTCGGGCTAGAATGAAAGGAAGTCTGGCTATGGTGAAGAACGGAAAACATCTGAAGACGAACTACGAGCTCGGGACAACTTCTTGGGTCGGGCCGGGTGAAAAGCTATCTGCCCGTGCGTATAACTAGTGTCTTGTATGCGTATAAAGATGAGACGCGTGGTCATTGACTTCCGTATTCATATAATCACGAGTAATGGCAACTGCACACGTTGTACTCTTTGTCCTCGTGCTGCGCGTTATCGTACGTCACTGCCTGCTGACAGCGTGGGAGCAAACACTTGTTTTGGTATCGAATCCTTTTGTTCTGCCTCGCCAGAGATCCTAGTGATAGGAAAAGGAACTATATGCGCAAGATACGTGTAATGTGGGAAATGCAGGGGATTCCAGGCAGATGCAGGGGCCGCTCGTCTCTGAACGTGTAGTGCTTTCCCATCAGTTACCATTCAACTTTTAAAAACGAAGTATATGCTCAGTGCTTGATTGAGTAAACAGAAGTCGTCCGTACTGAAATGCAAGTTGAAGTAGATTACCGTGTAAAGTTCCTCTCTGTGTAATTTTCTTATATTACAATATTTTTCTAGGCAGTAGATATCTTTGTCTTCCAGTCACATTAAACAATCGCTGATCGCGTAAAGAGACGCCAGACTCATGTGATTTTCAACGTCCCTAGAGGAAGTTTCTGAGATTCTACTTTATGACGAACGCGACCACTTCCTTCCACATCGTTTGTAATGGGCAATTCACCATCTTTCTACAATTCAACACTTTCCGAATTAAACATGTCACAGAGAGACTAAATAGAAGAAGAAACTCGGAAACTACATAAGAGGCCAGAAGGGTCTAATAAGGGCTCATCACCGATACAGCTTGATGATGGCATGAGAACAATCATTTTAAAACTTTAGGGTCTTCAGGATCATAGAAGCCGTGAAGGAGTTTTCAGCAGGTGAGATTTCGGGTTCTCTCGGCTATGCATATGAAGATGGCTGTCAGTAAGCACTTCTGAAATGTCGATCAGTACTACACTACACGGCGTAACATCTCTGAAGACAGCCATCTTTGAGACATCGGCGGGTTACTCAGAAACGTCGGTATACATATTACCATGAATGCATCTTGGATATGGAATACCACGGAGATCTGAAGTCACAGTCACTGTGAAATTTTTAATAATTTCGACTTGATGTTACGCGTGGTTTCTTAACCTGAGAGAAGGTTATACTTGGCAGTTGGCATCATCACCTGCAAAGAGGTTTGTATCAAATTAGTAATGAGCTGAAGGCATCGTATATTTCTTCGGCTGAGATACTGTTTAGTAAGTAAAACTTTTAATTGGACTGTTGATTTCGTTCTTGTTCATTGCGCCACGACCTGTAAAAATAATCACGTCGTATCTGAATAGTAGACCAGACGCTGAAAGTCGTGACCTGAGCCATCAGTTTACCTTATAGGTCTATGTAAACTTCAGTGGTTATGATTTCGAAGAAATAGATTTCCTTCCTTGGAACCGTGTAAGGGAGTACTGACATATGATTCGAGACCATTCCATGTTTTCGACGTATACGATGCATGTGGATATAAAGAAACGGTTGAGTTAAGTGTAAGTAATGCAGAGCGTTGGTTCTTAGTTCCATCTGAAAGTAAGTAAAGGAGCATAAGGTAATAGACAGGCCGATGCTAAAGAATTATAGGCTATGTTGATTTTGCATTTACTGTGAACCGATGAGCATATAAATTAATTTTCATTTCCTGGCGAAGTTTCTATTAATAAATAAATAAATAGACTTACCCGGTGCTATGCAATATCCGTTGGTTCATACTTCGTAGAATACAGATTGTTAAGAAATAAATATCCGGCTTGTTATTGATCATTTAATTTCGAAGGTAAACTCCTACATGTGAATTGCTGCAGTTATAAGTTACATCTTTTCGCCAAGCTCCTTTTCCATAATTGGATCAACCGGATATTGGAAAAGCTGTATTCCTACTACGCGTCTTTTATTCTGCTCTCTTCCGTCTGTCTCCATGGAAACCTTCAGGAAGTCGTTTTATTGGAATGATGGGATATTTAATATCCTCTTCAGGTTACAAGCTGTAATGTACAGTAGGCCACGTTCATATGTATGATACCGTGCACAGCATGAAACTTAAGTAAAAAGGCTCGAATTAATAGCTGGAACAGCTCAGTCAGAAACGTCACTACCTGCAGGCTGGACTTCCGGGGTTCATTCCCCTTTGTTGACAGTAATTTTCTTCTGCTCTAGTGTCCTAACCTCTTGTCAGTTGATTACTGAGACCTCGTCGCAGGGGTTCAAAGCGACTGTAGAGTGTAGCTAACCATTCTCTTCATCTAGGTTCAGGATGCAGGAAATTTACCTACATGCCCCTACACATGTTCTCGGCATGGCCGACAGTTTTCCTCTGCGTCGGTGTGCTTTATTTTAGTGACTCAAAATTTGGTTCCGCAGAACAGCCTCATCACCATCGTCGTCGTAGTCGTCTTCGTAGATGAGTCTGGTTACGTCGATTTTTCCCAGAGGGATGTGTTCAGAATTTGTTTTGCCATATTTCATAGTCACGGTCTGCGCAAGGGTATTTGGCGCCCTGGGCGAGCCTTCAACGTTGCGTCTCCCCCTCCAATGAATTTTATGCATTGGCATAAACAATTCTGCATTCATAAATTCAGACTTTGCGTGATAAAGTAGAATAAGATACAGATTGCACATTGCCGTTGTTCTACGAGGTGCGATCGGAAAGTTTACAGACTGTGTCAATAGAGGGCGAACCGGATGTAGTACGAGCTTCTGCCGCTAGGGGGTGCGGCCTACATTCATAGTGAATCAGTGTGCCAG
>NW_019060000.1:257492-268118 GCF_000696155.1 Zootermopsis nevadensis | reverse complement strand
GGGGTCGTTGTGTTCACTCCCAGGGGAACTACTTCGAGGGTGATGGATGAATTTAATACCTGAGATAAGTGTACGGGTTTTTATAGGCGCAGTCTTGAAACTTTCCGATCGCACCTCGTACACTTTAGATGAAATATATACTTATGTACCACCAAGATCTGCACCGGCGGCGGCTCCAGGCAGGCTCGCGCCCTGTATAAATAAGTTATACATTAACATTTTAAGGAAAACAAGTTAAAAATGACTGAACAGAAGCGAAACCGAACTGCTAACTGAATTGTCGTGCAACTGACGATGACTACTTCACACACACATCAATCCTTTGTATAAAACACGGCATATTGCAAAACCGCGGATATGAACACATGTTTTCTCTTTCTGTTTTCAGGCGTTTATTATAATGTATTTTACGCCGTTTCTGTCTTTTTCTAGTAATCAAGTTCTTGCCGCCTTAGGCTACCGCCTTGCTTGCCAAGTGGTTAAACTGGCCGTGTTCGTAGCAAAGAGTATATTTCTTTTCCTCGTCTTACGGAGTGTAGTGGTGCACTGGTTTATTTTGCGTTCAGGATAATCCGCCTTCGAATCTTAGCCCGTAGACCGGCTGTACTAACTCAGGATTTTCATGGTTTCTGTTGGGGCATTGTTGACTGCGCTGAACTTGTGCATTAATTTTGTCGGTCGGTTGCAGTCAGTAAAGTCAGTCTGTGTCTTAACCCTTTGTAGTCCCTTTTAGATACCACTACTGACTGCTCTCTGCTGGTCTATTTAAATGCCAATACGCTGTATACATTCAACTACTTTTATGTCCTGTTTGGATTTTCTATTTAACTTGCATAAAACGGAAGACACTTTGCTAAAAATGGTGAAAATATGTTCTGATAGGATCACAATTCCTCTTTTTGAATACTGACCGTGTGAAATATTTTTCACGGACTGTACCACTGTCGATATTGAGATGTGTAATATGTGTTGCCTTTCTGCTTCCCGTCGTACGGTAGAGAATAAAGCAAGTCCAAGTCATATGACTTTGGCGAAGTCTAAACATCTCCTATTGCATGCAGATACACGATGTATAAGCATTGGATTTTATATTCTCAGAGCTAAGCTTCCTTTCGTGAGCGATTAAATGCGAGCTGTGCGAGTTGCGTTGGTGAAGCGGAAATATCAAACTGGCTGTTTGTGTGGCGCTGTCTTAGGTTACAGTGAAGCGGTCAGCGGACAAAGTCCGGGATCAAATATTTTGATATTTTCACGTGAGTCGCTGCGCTGGCCAGTAAGGCGCATGCGCAAGAAAACTCCGACCGTGCAGTACACTGAAGTTGCATGCGCAGGAAGGCCGTGTGTTTCTCTCACGTAGGACACAACAAGCGATTCCCCGCTTCATATGACATAGATCGCTTGTCATCGCTAACGTAGGACATTGCCTAAGCGTCCAAAATATACAATTTCCTACTAGGAAGATGGGATATTAGTTTTATAACTTTTTCAGATATAAAATACCTCTATTCTAAGGAAATATGACAGCTACACACACGAGTATATTACTTCACTCTATGATGTATGACAAAACACTTGGTGTGGAATCCTGGCTTCCTTCGACACGTGCCAGAATAAAATGACTTTTCTCTCCTGCCTCATTTCACTATTATGAGGTACACAAAGTATTACCAGGAAAACTAGGATATAACTAGTACAAAGAAGAAGGCTTGAAAGCTATGCTGACACCGTTTGCCAGTCTCAGTTTGACTCCAGATCACGTAAAAAATTTGTAAAATACGTGGCGGACCCCGTCCGACATCGGACCGGAACTCGAATATTTAAATGTCGGACTCAGTCCGACAGAGACCGCAAAGGGTTAAGAAAGCCGCTGTATCTGCAACTGAATTCAGAATAAAAGAGAGAATCTCGTAGTCACTGATGTGTATGTTGATTTTCCTTGACACCGTCTCTGTCCTGTGACGTCACTGCAACAGTTCAGACTTTGACCTTTCGCTAACCTAAGCTGCTAGCTCATCGCTGGAATCGTCATCACAAGATTGATGAAGTGGTTGGCCTTACATGCCACGATATCGCAAATGCTGACGCAACGGGATACAAATGCGAAGTTGTATCTTTCTTTACGGTCATGTGTTTCAAAAACGTTTGTCTCAACCGCCAGCCTACGTCCAGATCCACCCCAGCTGTCTCTGCATTTGGTATCGGGGGTTTCTTCCGCTGAGACAAAACAAGTTGATCACTCGCTTCCGTCTGGTTATACATAGGTTTAGTATGCGTGGAGCTCAACGTCCATGCCTCTCATTTGTCTCGTTGGGGAAGTGCCAAGTATAGACTAATTCTTTGGTTGTTTTTATCAGACTGTATACAGCGTCGTATGAGATTGGAAACGAATGATGAGTATTGTTTTGGCTCTACCCCATCTTCGGTGAATATTATGATATTTGCAATAATCAGCCGGTGTAATAACAAATGTTATGTTGTGCATTATGCGAGTTATATTTAATACACACGACATTTCGAGAGTTGACCATAATCTAGTCTTTAAATAATACGTTTTATTAAAATCACAGTTACTTCTCTTTATTTTCCTTTTCGATATTCATGCAAATGGTTGGGATCGATCTCGATACCTTCTGCATAGTTAATGGAGTTTAATATAAGATTATGAATATGTGGCTTCAGACTTTTTGCCCTGTCGAAGGACTATTAATTACATATGGTGGTTTAGGAATGAAAATAATGATTCCCATCACACCGCAGACTTATCAGCTTCATAGAATGTTGCAGGAAGTCTTTCTTCCTTCCTAATCTCCGGACGTGCAGTGACCGTAACACCCACGCCCATAATGAGCGGATAGTTCGACCAGAATGCGCCAAGGAATCGGAATTTTGTAAATGTGATGGAGCAGTTAAGCACTTAAGTTCTTTAAACCTCTGAAGTCGAAGCTTGTCTGAATAATATTTAAGAATGCAATCCGTACCTGAAAACACATTTCTCCTCTGCGAAGACCAACTGGTTAACTCCGTTTAATGAAACAATAGCTGTTCATTCTGAGAATCATAGAAAACCCATAAATGAAAATACAGAGTTACTGATTGTTAAATCAGACACTACACTTGGTAACACTGGGCTTAAAAGGTTAAACATTTTGTGTAATTTAAGCAAGTACGACTCTGCGACATGCGACACAATTTGGTTACCACCTCTTTACCGGCTTCCGACAAATATTTTCATTTTCGTTCTTATCAGTATGAACGTCGTGGAGTTGGAAACCGATAGTTGTTCCTTTCAGATATCGAAAAAGCAACGTTGCATGTCATTTTAACACAACAAAACCGCGCTGGACGAAAGAGGTTCGAGTTACGGCAAGGACAAAAATATTTCGATGGATGTTAGGTGGGCCTCAGAGCCAATATGGGCATTGTGAGAAAGAAACATATGTCCTGCTGGGAACAGAGACCCTATCTCGCAGACTGTCCATTCACTCCAGTAAGTCACCTCGTCTCAGTTTGTTGAAGCAGACACCAGAAAAACAGAGCTAGCAAGGGTCGATTCAGAACGACCCAAAGTCAAATAATTTTTTTAAAGATAGTGATTGACGTTCGGGCTCTACAGAAGAGTAGGATTTGTAGACGAAGTCAGTAATAATAAACTTTAGAAGGAAGAATTGTCAGAGGGCTCTTTAGATTTTACAGCTGCTCTTTCTTACCGGTGGTCATTGCGTTCTTGGACCAGTGTTTTTCGTTCGTGGCGTTGTTAGTACCTCTGTCGCTGTCCTTGTGTTCTTTGTACATTGTAAGCACACAAAAGACTGCTGAGTGGTTTGTTGCGCTGTCGAATAGCGTGTCTGTTACTGGTCAGTGTTTTTGGTGAATTGTATGGCACACTTTGTTGCTATTAGTGCTTTTTTCAACTATGTAGTGTATGTGAGTCACTTAGTGTGCTTTTTGTTGCGTTGTGTAGTGTATTTTAACCCTGGTTTATACGTTTTGTTGTGTTGAAAATTAAGACTCTCCAGAGCACATTTATATTACGTTTTACCACAGCCAGTACACGCATACGCAGCGCGGCGGGTGAGAGGGGGGGTCTGCGGGACGACTCCTTTAACCTCCGTCCAGGCCCCAACTTTAGTGGGGAGCGGTGCCGAGGAATCCACCCCAGCAGTCGATCCTTTAACCGGTCGCCCGGCCACTATCCCGGTGTACGCCGCGCTGACCTCAGCGTAGCTGAGTTGCTGGCCACCGGAGGTGGCTTGTTCGCCCGTGGAACTGGTGGGTCCAACCACCGGGCCGGAGAACTTTCGCCGGACCCGTCTCCGGACAGTGGCTTCGGGCGCCGGGGCCAATTCGTTCCCTTCCTTTCTCCTATCACCAGAGTAGATCCACAATCCGGGAAGAACCACCTCTTATATATACGTTGAGGCCGCCAAGCAGAGTAGGAGGGGTCATTTCAGCGAAACTGCTTTATGCTGATTAGGGCTTTTGAAGGATGTTGTTTGCCTATGTAACAGCAAGAGACGAGGAAGTAGGGGCAAGTGAATGGGGCATTAGAAAATGAAGGGGAAATTGGAGAGAGTCGGCGCGCGCACTTCAATTCCGTTTACTGCATCTAGCCACACGCAACACGTTGCCAATTGTCTGTCATTGGTCTGAGCGGTGAGTAGTGCAGGACAGTGAAGAATAACAATGTCGTCATTGTGACTTTTGAAGAAGAACGCGAGACAAAGTGTCACATATGAACTCGTATGTACATATAATTCTTATGCTCGTTTCGTTTTTGTAATGTTGCCGTATTATGTTCTTGGATTAGTTTCTTTTTTGTTTGCATGTTGTATAACTTTTTACACTGATAAGACATAAATGTGATAAGGGCAGGGTATAAAGGACTGCAATATGTGTGACTTGTTGAAGGAGTGGGTTGAATAATCATGTGCGTGGTACTACCGAAGCGTTAGTGGGATATACAGATCTTTTCCTTCACGAAACCGCAGGCAGACGTAATTTGTTATCTCGTTTAAGTAGGAAGGAAAAGGAGTGTGGACGGGAGAACTGATTAGGCGACCCGAAGATGATAACGAGCTACATAAGGTCGCCGTTTTTTCAACACTGGTGAGGCTTCATATAGTTCAGAAAGGAGTTTTGTTTGTCATGCTGCTTGTGCGACACTATAGCTACTCCTGGTCTGCGGACTGTAGTCATTGCCCTGGCTGACGTGTTCGTGTTTTACCACAGTGTGGACATTATATGTATAATGCTGTCCTTTTTTCGGTTTTCCCAGTGACGATAAGTTTTAATAATGTGAATGTTTCATACCAGAACTCCAAGTGCACTTAACAAAATTGGATAACGCACACAACTTAATAAAAATAAAACGAAATGTTTGTGAAATGTTCATGAAATGTTGGGTTTTTTGTAACAATGTACGATGTTGGCGAATATGCTAATGACTCAAGTCGACTATCGTAGTTAAAGTCAAATTGTATGGTCGTTGATAAAGATCGAGTTTTTTTTACAGAAGTACATTCTTGATAAACTGGTTATTGAGTGATAAACGATTTTAACCTTCACAAACTAGTTGTAAAAGGATGTGGCACGACGGTTAGGAATAGGCAATTGTTTGTTTTTGTGCGTTGAACTTCCTAACAGTGACTTCTCAAATATCGATAGTGGATTAGTGAAAAAAGAATACTTACCATTAAAGGCTTACAAAATATAGATTTTGAAATGGTGAAAAAAATCCGGAAAATGTCATAGTGTCATTTCTACCGATTAGTTACCGATAGATTGCGATGTTAAGATATGTCGATATACGCACAACCATTATTGTAGTGAATAAACTTTCGTGATGGGTGATGTTATGCACATATCAGGAAAATATTGTCTACCGCATTGCGGGAAGCAGATGATTTCCAGTAAACAGCTTCTCTCGATGAAAATGGAATTTCCAAGCAAAAACACACAGCATAGTTTTATTTGGCGAGGTGCATGAAAGGTACGTATGACTGAGAGTGCTGCGTAATATGCTTACAAAGTATTGCGACTGAATTTTGTTGCATCCAATGGCACTCTTGTACTTTTAATATCGATAGTACTAAAACAGTAACGATCGTTTTCCCAGAGACTTCTTTATCAAAATAGTTTCGCAGTTTTGTCCTTTCTACCCTAGCTACAAGCCTAGTCCATCTTTATCTCTTAGATTTGATCACCCTGACAATAATGGGTGGTCTGCATAAATCACGAACTTCCTCATTTTGTAACTGACGTGTCCAAATTTCGTAATGTACGCTCCTCCCTCAGAGTAAAGGTACCATTTGGCTGCACGCGACAGAGACAAGCGACCGGGGCAGGCGACAGAGACGGGAGACGGACACATCGCAACTTGTCGCCACACACTTTGGAGGTGACGACCGAGACATGCGGCACGCCAGACATACGTGCACATATTCTGTGAAAAATGAGTACAAAAATGCTTCTAAAAAGGTTAATCGAAGAAGAAGAAGATGATGTGTTGCTGTGTTATTTGTTGCGAAAGAAACAAAGAAAGCCTATTCAAAACCAGACGTGAAGAAGGATCTTTCTGTCTGTTAATAAAGAATCATTTATCATTACAATATTCCCATCCTTGTATGACTCGACCTCAGGATCGGTCAGTGGTCGGTTTTCTGCTACTAATTCTACCAATTGCTCATCTTGGTCACCAGTAAATTTAATTTCTGCCATTATTTTACTCAACAACACACGTGCTGCCTGAGCCCGTCGCGAGACACTACTGGTCCGAGAGCGGTCTCCTGTGCTTTGTCTCTGACGCCTGTCTTCGTCTCGCGCTCATAATTGTACTTCATACGATTGTACAAAGAGCAGACAGGAAGCGACCAGTCTCGGTCTCGTAACTCTGTCGCCTGCCTCGGTCGCTTGTCTCTGTCGCGTGTAGCCAAATGGTACCTTAAGAGGTACGTTTCCCAACCATTAATATAACAATGCTTGAAGTATATGAACGCGGCCATTTTAGCTTCAAATACTTTCTCAATGAAAGAAAGCAGGCTTATTGTGTATAATGAATTTTTCTCGGGCTACCAGCCGTGTAAGGTGGTTTCATGGGCTGGTAGCCCGGGAAGAATTCATTATACTTTGTCGCCGTGAAAACTTCAGATCATACTTGCTTAATGTGTGCCTCATTTCGAATCTTGAACGAGATGAACGATTTTGACGAAACGACTGAACGTTGTGTTATTGGAGGTCACTTCCTCCTCTTTTAGTTTGGACATTTCGGACGAAATTAGGGACAGGTGACGGTTTTCTGTGAATGTAGTAATGCATCTTCGTGTCTCATAAAGAACGGCAGTGTGCTTTTCAAGAAGTGTGCTTAATGAAGTGAATGGGTATATTCGTTATTTAGTTACAATAGTATCAGGTTCTTGTACGAGATGTCGCACGTAACTCGGAAAACCCACGTACCAACATACAACTGCGATGTTCTGCAATGTTATTAACGCGTGACGGGTTCCACGTCAAGTGGAGGACACTTCTTTCGAGGCAGGCTCCATCTCCGTCCCTTGGTTTAGGAACAAGTTGCTTGTTCTCTTACTTTTCGAATGTAACTAAAGAATATTTGATTATTTTGATGCCTTGTTGCCGGTCCAAGCAACACGTTCACGTCGCGATACAACCCCCCTGTGAAAATATTCAATATGATTTGGGGTTTTCACAGCGGTGAGTATGAAGATTTCTGTCTTCGGGGTTGTTGCGCTGTGTAGTCTGGTCGATGTTTACCAACGTTTCAGAGGTCATACTGCCTCCGTCTTCAGTGCGATTATCTGGTTTACAATTAAAAATTCATTGTTTAGTTTTGAGGTTTTCACAGCGGTGAGTATGAAGATTTCTGTCTTCGGGGTTGTTGCGCTGTGTAGTCTGGTCGATGTTTACCAACGTTTCAGAGGTCATACTGCCTCCGTCTTCAGTGCGATTATCTGGTTTACAATTAAAAATTCATTGTTTAGTTTTGAGGTTTTCACAGCGGTGAGTATGAAGATTTCTGTCTTCTGGGTTGTTGCGCTGTGTAGTCTGGTCGATGTTTACCAACATTTAAGAGATCATACTGCCACCGTCATCAGGGCGACAACCCAGAAGACAGAAATCTTCAATATTAAATACGTTAAGTTCATATGAATTTTATCTGAACTTATCTAATCTGATATGTATCTTTCCATATGTATAGTCTTTATGCTGTGGGCCTGACATTGACATTACCAATATCAGTTTCCCTTCCAATAAAATCAGTTTTATTAGGAATAAATGGTAAACATGTAGCTTAATATTTCTTAAGTGCCCGTTTCCTCACTTCTCTGTGTTTGCTAATATAGGCCTGCCCCATATTTTTTATGTTTTCTGTATTCCTACCTCGCGGCAATTCTGGACGCCTGTTATGGATTCTGAATTCTGTATCATATTACATTACATTTAATTTATCTTCTCCAGTGTCGGTTCCCTCCATTCATCGTTCCCTGGCATCCCGGCACGTGTCACAGCTTTCTTCCTCTCTACATTCCAGACTTACCCATTTTTCTAAAACTTTCTCAGGTCCCTTCAACCTCAAAATCCTCACCTCCCGCCACACCAATCCTTCCCTTCTTACCTCGTACATGTTTGTTGTATGTAGTCGTTGTTCCAGTTACTTTTGATTTAATGAAAACGCCATTACTATCCTATCCCTCCATAAAATCGTTAAATTTTCTGAAATCGGGGTGTGTGTTACATTTGATGGCGCATTTGAATCGATATAGCGTCCACCCCCCTGTCGAAAACTTATTACTAAATCAAGGGTGCTTTTTGAAATCGATGGCATCTTTAAATTGAGGTAATAGGTATATTTCCAGACGACTTTAAATAGATTCTCTTTCACGTTCATACTTCTTTCTTAGTCGTGTTGCCCGGTATAATAATAATATATAATACACGTAACAGATATTAAAACAAAATGTATTTCGGAAGTAGCTGCTGCACTGTGTTCCTCAGGGGCAAGGTTCTCTCGGGTACATAGAAGTAAATACCCTGTAAAGTGGTGGATAGATGGAATAATAATAGTACGTAATCGTTTTCTTATAAATGATGCATCCTACAAGCATTGGCACATTTCGTTTTATTGTAAATCTCTTTGAGCTCTAAAACATTTTAATTTGAAGGACTTTTCGATGTCGTGAATATTTAATTACATGAAAGTAAATGTAATATGGCTCGCTCGCTGCAACGTGATTAGGTTGGCAACACTACATTTAGGGTCTTCATCTGCGGAGAATGAAGATCAGAGTTAATGAGGCATGCAAATTCGTAAAGAACGCAGTTGTAAAACGTGGGCGTAACTAACTGGAGCACACCGTTCCCACTGTTTTGCTCCTGACAAGTTGCAATTCGCAGTCTAGTTTCTATTCCCTGAAAGCCTATGTGACGGAACGTCGCGGTCGAGTGGTTGGCACTATTGTTTCATAACGGGAAGTCTAGGGTTCGTATCTTTGGCGCGGAGACAGACTATCATGACAAAAAGTTCGTAATTTTTCTCAGTCACTCCAGGCAACTTCCAGTGCAGTGCCTTATATCGGGCCACGCCCGCATCCAGCCACATTTTTTCAGTTACTTGTTCACGAATCGCTTTATCGACGCTGTATAATCAGAGCTGTTGACTGCGTCGTAAAAAGACTCATGTGAGCTGACGTATCATTTTTCTGGGCTCTACCGTGTCATACTGAGAAGGAAAACTGGGAACTGTTTTATTGGCAATTGTATTTCCTGCAAAAGCCTTATAACCAGCCGGACATTTTTTACGTCCTTACGCTGAAACTGCTTTCATTATTCTTATATCAAATTCGTTTATGATTGCGTAATGGAGTTCTATGAATTAAAGCTGAAATCCCTTCGAACAAAGGTGATTATAATGAGTGGGACTCGTGCGTATTTTCTCGAAGGAATGAGACCAGTGAGGCATTTTTATAAGAAAGTCTCTCGAAGGTGAGAGACCATATTTATATTATAAGCACGTTTCTCTGTAAAAGAAACCATTAAATAAATGTACTGTAGTTGTTACTTCTTTTGATATTCGATCCCCGTGAGAGACCCTGAGTTAGCTGACGCAAAAACCTGACAGTGGAACCACGGTTTCGGAGAATCTGACGTAAATACGTCTTTGTATTTAAATTATATTTAGGCAATAAATACAATGAAAGGAAGTTCATATATTAGCTTTATTCTAAATATCCCCTTTATACATGCGTTACAATTGAGTAAATAGTTTGATTAAGACATTGCTTATTTAACTTGAATTAGTTGCTGTTGAGCTAGCAGCAATTCTACATCACTTGACAATTCTATGTCTTCTTTCCATTTTATATTTTCATCCACGACAGTTTGTTGTTTTTGGAAAAATGCATGGTTAACTGTAATGTTGTAATGTTTGTAAGTTTGTACAATGGGGTATTAATCAAATAAGTAAGCCAACGTTTTATTGTATCTAAAGTGGATACACAAATCCATTACTCCTAGACAATATAGGTATTTGCTGCTTATTTAAAGATAGCCAGCATGTTGTGCATACCTTAAATTGGGATACATTTTCATTTACAAACTCCGTACCCAATATAT
>NW_019060000.1:244855-257239 GCF_000696155.1 Zootermopsis nevadensis | reverse complement strand
CCCCCGATCATGGAGGCCATCAGCTGAAGTGATCTTCCCCCCATGCCGCAGAGGCCTTCAGCCGAAACGGCCCCTCCCTCTCTGGGTTCATACCCCAGAGACCCAACCAACCAAATTCCTTCGACAACTTGCCTGACAGGATAACCTCCCATCAGCAGCAACAAATCCCAGTTTGAATGGTCGAGGCTCCCGCCACGACGAAACCCCGTTAGCGTTAGCAAAATTTCCGTTCTTATATTACGACCGTTTACCATTTCCAGCAATGCGTCTTGTGCGCAGGAATGGTTTCACCTAGGTAGGGACGATGCTTGCGCTTGCGCAGGCCTCTGCCCTCAGTTAGCTTCTTTGGTTGGTTGGTTTTCCATATTTACACATTGTTGGTATGGATCTAACACATTTTCCTAAAGCTGTTTTACCGAATGACCCTTCCGTATAGACGTACTTACGTCAAAAACCGAAGAAGGTGGGCGGTTATAGGCGTTTAGTTGTTAAGGGATAACGTTTTGCCCGACTACCGCTGACAAAGAATTTAAAACAATCCTGCCAAATAAGAATACAGAAAATAATGAAGTTATGAGAGGAACACTGGAGACGTAGAGCACCTCTGAATCGGCCGTAAAATTCTACCAGTCTACCACGGCTGCACAACTCAGAAGACTTTGTGTAGTATCGTATTGCGCCTTTCTGGTACTATGTTCATTGTACTACAACCCCACCCTCGCAACCAAGTAATCGAGGTTGTAAAGTGGCTATGGCGTGCCATGTGAAATTCCTGTTACATATCCGAATTGAACTTAAAACTTCAGAATTTTTTTTGTCACATGTACGAGTTGTAGTTTTGTGAAAACGGATAGTGATAATAAAACGGATTTGTAGAACAAATTTGTTACTTCTATCGATCCAGCAGAAGTAGGGTAGTAGGTTCTGATTCTGTTCCAGATAAATGACGCAAGGTAAGAATTTTTAATGTTGTTAGCTGCAAAAAGTTTTCTAGTGGGCATAATTACCAACCGGTTTACAAAACACGTGCAACTGGTTTAGAATATGTGGATGAAGTCTTCTGAATTGTTACGTCATGTAGTCCTGTAGGCGGTTACCAAGGTGTAGGAAGAACGTATCGCTCCCATTTTCAGGGAAATCCGACACCTTCAACCGCAATGACGTCACCAAAATTTTTAAGAATGTCGGTCTTACATGTTTGGAGTCAATTCCCACTTAAATGGGATAACATTGTAATGTTTATTAGATACAGTGTGGATTGGACTAAACTGGCTCAAGGCTCGGTTCTATGGTGGACTTTTGTGAACACAGTGATGGACGTTTAAGCTACAGAAACGAAGGAATTTTATTTCTAGCATAACAGCTGTGAGCTTCTCAAGGTCTACCTGCGCCGTAGAATATTTAGTTGTACTCAATACGTTATTATGAGCTGTGGAAGAGAATATTACTGGGTCACACAGTGCAAATGCGTTTTGCAATCACCTAATGCTTAGTTGTTGTTGCAACTTGTTTTAGTCCGGAAAAAGAAAGTGAGGGACTGAATGTAATGGACGGGGCGGGAGGAGGAAATGTAGCTGCCCTTGTCCTCTCCTGGTTTTATCGTGACATGCTGATACCGCGTTTCTTTGTGACGCAGTTTAGTTTTTGCATTTATTGGCGTCGTGAGGTTTGACTGCAGTCAACACGATTGAACCCCTTAACATTTAAAATAAAATGCAATTCCTTTATTTCTTCCTGTTTAATTTTACACTTTGCCCTCCTTTTCCCTTTGGTTGTCTCTTTATCTTTATCAATAGGAAGATACGGATACAAATAAAGATAAAAGAACGAAAACAAGAAGGGAAGAACCGAAGCCCTCTTTGTCATTTTTGACCTGTAGTTGGTGCCAGTAATTTCCTACGAAACGTCTGAAAATCTTCCAATAATACACGGTGTTCCTGACAGTATATTCTGCACTGTACGTATAGTTACGCGACCTAATTCAGGTGTCATTTCGCTGACCAAGGTTTAACGTATTCTGTTCTGTTCTGTTCTGTTTCAGAACTGTACTACAAAATACCTTTCCAGTCATTTTTGTTGGGGGTGAAACACAGTAGAAATATTGTCCAGTTTTTGTGCGCCTATTCTAGAACTATGGCAGTTAAACCGAGTCCTGTTTTATTACCTAATTCTGTAGTATCCATCATGGCCTCTTACGAATCCAGACAACGTTGGCAGCAGCTTCAGTTTTACGATCTGTAGCTGTGGAAGGCAACGCGTTCTGATGCTTTATTGCGGTACGAGCTGTAGGTTGCATATTTATTTCTCTCCTTAACGTAACCTGGAATTTGATCCCTGTTTCGTAAACCTTGAGTTTAAACGTTTTTTGGGTTTTTTTTACCATTAATTGGTACTGTACTTCCCACAAAAATTATCATAAATTTTTTTGGTAGTCATGTGGTATTCTCAAAGCCTCATTAGATAAAAATACTTTGGTGTTGCCCTCTCAACGATAAAAACAAGAAACAACCTTTTTCTGAAACACGTTTTTGCTTCAATATTTTTATTATTTAAGAGTATCAGTGAAGTTAACTAATATTGTCGTCTGTACGAGTTTGAAACTTGTAATTCTGTACCATTCATTGTATAATGAAGAAGTTGTTATGTAGGTAACGCAGGTTTAAGTAACGCAGGCTCTAATAATTTATTAATTCTTAAGGTATTTAGCAACCCGTTTCAACTGCAGCGTCTAATGACATGGATTTGGGAGGAGGCGTGGCTTCTTGTGAGGTATTATACCAGTGTTAGTGGAGTGAGTGGTGAAATTAACGAAACATTTTGGACAAGATGCGATTGAACGGCCGCCACAGTGCGAGTGCAGTGTTATTTTTGCACCATTTTGCTCAGAACATGGCCTGCACTTCAGTATACATATCAGAAAATGTTATCTGTTTGTTTTCCTTCCAGGAAATTAAGGGTCAAGTACCATAAACGATTCATTAGTAGCCCGGACAATTATTTGCAGTATCTGTGGTGTTTCCTGGTTCTGACTGATATTTGACCATTTTCAGAACACTAGAGGTTAAGACAAAGGCAAAGGCGCTTCCACTAGCACACATTACTTTGATACAGATTCCAATTTTAACAGACTTGGCATCCCCCTCCCCAGAGATTTGTTGTGTGTTTCCTCAGCCTCTAGGCGAGTGTCAGGATAGCGCCTTAAAACATGCAACCACCCTCTTATATTCCAAATCCTTACTTTCTCACCGTTCATGACCATCTTGTCATCTAATTTGACATAATGGTATTCACCAAAATTTCGCGCGGCGGTTTTCAGTCCATTGTCATGCAAACACGTACACACTGCTCGCCATGTGAAAAGTTATTTTTGACGGCAGTAACGAGCATAGCTTGCGTATGGCGCGTCGCACTGTCTTTCCTCTTTCCAACCAAGATAAATGGCACGGATGACATCAGTTGAAGGGGATCAATTTCAAGAATATCTTATTCCATACCACAGGCGCTACGTGTAATAAAATTAAAATCTTGTAAACAATTTAATAGTGTGATTGGAAACATATTTGACAAGAAAATGTCACTTTAGTGACTACCAGCTCCTCAGGAAGGACTCCATTCAATGTAGCAAACTGACTAGTTCCTTTCTTAATGTCTCCGGAAGCAAAATATCGCAGCAAAAGAAGATGTGTGATATGGTTGTAATAACTAAGACAATGTTACTTTATTAAAGCCTATTTTGAGGACGGAAACGGACATTTAAAGCAACACAAATAAGGTTACTGCTACCTTTACTGTGTATTTCAAGATCACCGACGAAATTCAGACGTCAGAGAAAAATGAAGTATTGTCAGTGGAGATTCGGCTTTACAACACATAGGTCTTAGACAAATAGAATAGCGATGAATCGCCCTGATGACGGAGGCAGTATGACCTCTGAAACGTTGGTAAACATCGACCAGACTACACAGCTCAACAACCCAGAAGACAGAAATCTTCATACTCATCGCCCTGATGACGGAGGCAGTATGACCTCTGAAACGTTGGTAAACATCGACCAGACTACACAGCGCAACAACCCAGAAGACAGAAATCTTCACTGAAAATACACCTTTCTGGCGTGAAGAGTTGCTGGACGCCCGAAGAAAATAGCTGCATCAGTTGATTAAAGCGTTGTTAAATATACTACGAAAGGGTTAAGTGAGCGGGCCACTAAGGTGGTACAGAAAGAATGGATCGCATCTGAGCAACGACACATTTTGTCCATCTCTGTACAGCCTCAGACCATTAGTGCTGACTCTGAGACTGAAATCTCTTCGTGAAGATCTGAACCGAACCAGAATTTGAGGGGAGAGAGCTGATAGCACGAGTCATTAAGTCAAGGTCTTGTGTTACATTATATAAATTTGTTGTGGAATGAGGAGAAGCATAATTTATCTTTGGGGACGACCGTGATTTTAAACCTCATTATTAGGTTGTTTTTCGATTTTGTTTTAATTGGAGAGATGCCATATGGTAAGATGATCATGAATAGTGTGCGAGGAATTTTAGTTAGTTTAAGGAAAGGAGGTGGTTTGTTTCGAGACACTGTCTAATTTGCCTCAAGAAACTGAGAAAAAGTCAAAATTTTCGGTCAGGATATTAACCCGGTTGAAATTTGAATTGAGTGCTTTCCGAATGAAAGTCTCACACCATTGCCTCTGTAATGTCTTGTTCGTCAATATGGGAGAAACCCTTGCATGACTAATGCTAAAAAAGAACTTGAAGGCAATACCATATCTATTACATGGATCAATAATGGTTGGCTGACAAAGAGAAAAACATCTTGATAAGGTTTTAGATGTTCATAAAACAGGTTTTATGGGCACTCACTCTCTTATTGAAAATCGATAGTCAGCTCCTCATGGAAATCCGCCGCTGTCTTTATAACGTATTGCTTAAAGCAAACGTAATTATTTTAGTTCTACCTCAGTGGTGCATTTGTGTCTTTTTGTTTTCGTCGTCTGCAGTGTTCAGCAGTAAACTTGTCGATGTGCCAAATATATACAGTGATGCAAACAAGTAACATGTTGCAAGTGACCGGCGCAAAAGCAGGCGAGCTGCTCGTACACGCGAGTCATCAGATTTGCAAGTGTTAAAAGTAACAGTGATTAAACGTTTTCACGGTGCATCTGAACGTTTTTGTTTTAGAAGTGTAAGTGATTGCTGTCTTCTGGGTTGTTGCGCCGTGTAGTCTGGCAGAAGTTTGCCCTACGTTCCAGAGGTCCTTGCTGCCTCCAACATCAGGGCCCTGATGATGGACTACACGGCCCAACGACTCTGAGGACGGCCGTCTTCATACCGCAATGAAAACCCCAAATCCTACAACTTAGGGCCTGTTTTCTTCAAGTTCGTACGATCGCCATTTGTACTGTTAATGATAGGGAATAAGCAGAGTCAATATTAACCCCAGAAAGCCTCCAGTGGAATATTTTATTTCTTTATATATATCATAGTATCGTTTACAAATGAAATATTCTGAGTATGCTTTCCCGCGCTAATGTTTGTGACTGATGTGAAAAAGCTTTTACAGATGGCTTATCTTTTTTGTTCAGGGAAGGACGTCATGTGTGAAAGATGGCTAAAACGTACAGCTCTCAGTACAACATTAAGAAAGCAGCACGTCATTGCATGTCTTGCTGACAGCCTTGTAACTTCTTGAACCTGCATTATCAGGGTAGAGCAGGTGAAGGACTCCGACTTCGTTCTGTTGGTAAGTGAATTATTTCTTAATCATGCACTTGAAAAACACAGCTGTATATGCATCGTCATTGTGATTTACTTCTCACATTTGTTTACATGGTATCATTCATTTAATGTGTTGTAATCTCGCTGAAATAACACACAAAGTCCAGTGATCAACCTGCATGAGTAAGATAGAACAGCTATTTCCAGTCACGACGAGGTAAGTTGGCGAATGGCATGAAAGTCAAGGATAACGAGATTTGAAATGTTGGTCGGTTCGGTTGCAATTATGGTTTTTATTACTTTTCTTTTCTTGACTAAATACAGGATTATTTTTAATTTTTTTAATATTTTTTTTTAAGTGTTCTGTCTGACGCCAGGATCCTTCCATCCTTTTCTCGGACTAGGACCTGTTCGTATACGTTCTTGGCAGATGATCCAGAAGTGGTTTGCCATTGCCTTCTTCTGTGTGTGAATGGAGTAATTGTTGGGATGCCACGGAGGAAAACTCCTTGTTGCCTAGACCACGGCCTTGCCCAACACAAGTTATAAATTCGGGCACCGCCGGGAATCGAACCCGAGGCCCCAGGATAACAAGGCGAGCGTTCTAACCGCTAGACCACCGTGGCTTCTCAAATACAGGTTGCCCTAACTAAATGTTTCTTTGCGTGGCCGCTGATTGAAACGTGTTATCCTATATAGTGTGCAAAATCTGTATCAAAATGCCTTTTAAAACCGAATGAGGCCACTGCAAATATTCATGAATGGATTCAAAGCGAATATTTCTGTTATACACGTGACCACAGAAGGAATATTTTGTTTATGAATACTGCCGCTGAAAAGATATTTTACTCTGGGATACTATCATGACAAGTTTATTTGTTCATGGATTCGGCCACGGTAAATTTGTTTGTTCGTGAACGGGATTATGTCGATTTCATTAATGGATACGACCAAAGTATTATCCTCTTCTTCCACAATAGAGATAAAGCAAATTTTTGCTTGGAACAAATGCATTATGTTTTGTTATCAGAGCTTGTGAAACCCAAATTTTCACATTTCCTGACAGACAAAAATCGATACAAAGTCCTGTTTATGTATATAGAAGCTGATGAATGTGAAACGTAATAATTATTATGTGCTTACGTAAATTCAAGGGCGAGTTATGAAACGCTGAAAAAATAAAAGTAGATTAATAGCTCGAGATTGGAAAATCAACTTCTGTGTACTGTTACTCCAGTGGTGTAATGGTTAGCATACACGGCCTATTGATTAGGTCCCGGTTTGATTCCACCCGTGCTGACATGAAAAATGAAATATATAGCACATAATCTGACGGCGATAATAGAGTTTGCTCACAAAACGGCTTGTGCATTAAACGCAGAATGCCCCAAGAAGATGTATACGCACACTTAGTGAATGAAATAAAGACATTTTAGTAATGTAAAACATTACGTGCGTCAGAAATAGCACTTGGTTAATTATCGGATCTAGTGTAGGTGTTGAAAATGATCGCCGTTAACTTAATGGCACGGTTAAAAGCGGTGAACAACTGGCTGGCAAGGTTAATATTCCGTATTATAATGTGTTTCAATCTTCCACCACACTTTCGGTTTGTTTGCTCAGCTAGCTCAGACGACTCAGGGTCGCTAACGGGGATCGAACGCGAAAGAAGGTAAAAACTACGTCGAAACCTTAGAGAGTGCACACTTATAATCAATCTGGTCTCCTTCCTTCAAGAGACTCCACACAGTAGTGATTTTCGCGAGAAACTCCACCACGGTCTGCCCACACAGCCCTCATTAACATGTTAAATATCAAGAACAATAACAGCAGAGTAGGCGCACGGACGGACAAGGCCCCGCCGGTTACCGTGTATACATGTTTTTGGGACATTCTGTATACATCAAATATTGGACGGTGCCCACGTAATTGCACTGCGACGAGTCAGTAATTGCCACTGTTCTCCGTGCAATTTGTACGTATTGGAAAGTGACACCAAGTCTGATCTATCCCCAGATCGTCCAGGAGGTAGATTATTACTTCCATCAAATGGATCCAACAGAGGAGGTTTAATGCTGTTACCGGAATACGAAAGCAAAGCCAGCTCCCGAAACTTTGTTCTAACAAAAGAAAAGGGAACGATAAAAATGTGCAAAGTATGTGTTGTTAGTCAAATGAAGGTGTGTGTGGGGTTGCATTTACGCATTTGAACATACAACTTACGCGACAGATTATTTATTTTCAGCTCTAGGAAGATGTATCATTTCCTGAATGTTTTATCTCTCCTTCCTTCCCGATAAAGCAGTGTCCTCGTTTAATGTCTTACAAAATTATCTCTGTCGTCACAGGATGTCTGATTTCCGTATCCGTGCCGTTTTCGAAAGATCAGAAATTCTGAAGATCTTGTTTGACACCGCTGATAGTTTCGGATGCCAATGAGAATGCTCCAGTGTGCCTCAAAATAGGACCACTGATTGTTATGATGGCAATGAAGCGTCAGTTCTTCGTTTAACTACGCTTCTTAATTGCATGTATCAGTGGAGAAAGGGTAGAAGGAAAGTGAGTGAGGTCAGCTGAAACAGAATCACGGTCTAGTAAGCATTCAATCGGGATAATAAGAACACTGGTCTTACGAAATAATTGCGAAGTTAAGGAACCGGAATACGTCATTTCAAAAGACCGCATTTGCATCACGTCCTGAGACATTTTTAGCCACTTTCCTCTTCCGCAAACTGTTTCCCCATTTTAATTTTATCATACCATCTTCTTTTCATACAAGCAGATTGTTTATGAAAGGTTTCCACACCAAAATTTTGCATGCATTTCTCCGTCACTTCTCAGCTCGTGTCCGATCGTATCGTTTCCATATATTTTCCTGATGTATTTTGTTTATATACAGAAAAAGAAAACACCTTTCTATCGTTAATATCAAGTTCGGGTCTAGTATTCTCGTGTGAGGATGAATGTGCGTGATTTATGGAACTTGGCAGTTAGAAGGAAAATGAGAAGCAGTAACTAGGAACAGCCCGATGTAGGTAATTACGTTAACCCCCCCTCCCCAGATTTATTATTTATGCTGGCGTTAGAGCTGCTTTATACAAGCTGCAGCAGCGGTCACACCAATTTATCGATTGGCCACGTATACTCTGACGTGGTCATCCAGTGTTGGCTGGCAACCACGTTGTTCTGGAATCCGTGACCGCATAGCTTACCTCAAACTGTTGCCTTCAGCAGCATTTCCCTGGCAGAACATCTTGATTTATTGAGCGTGTATGTTCTCCAGGGGTGGATAACTTGGTCATCTGACCAATCAGTGTGATATTCAATTGAACGAAAACAAAAAATGAGGGGGAAAATTGTCGTTTATCATCAAACATGCGATATCTTTAAAAAATTGTTTAAACCAAGAAGATACTCCTATTAATATTTTGGTCTCTGTGGCTAGTCTTGCAAGAATTTACACACTGGTGATTAATTTCTGTGCGTAGTTTTCATTAACACGCCTTCTAATTCCGACTGCGTTGTATCTGTCGGATACGACATAAAAATCCCGCAATTTAGACCGTTTGTAACTGTTTACACGAAAACAATATTTAAAATAGCATTTGCCTGTACAGGTATGGCTGTGTTTGTGATCTGAATCCATACAAAGGTTCACATTCATTACAAAGCTGTTTATCAGAAGTAGGATCATGTGCTTTAGAGGTTCCACTCCCAAAGCTTCCCTTGACTCAGTCCGTTGATTACGAAGTTTATTTCTCATCACCATCAAACCGAAAGCTTTTTACTTCAAGCGGCCGCCATTTTGTTGTACATTCCACAAAAAAGTATACTAAAACCTAAACAGAAATTGTACCTTTCGAAGATCTTTGTTCCACTCCAGATGCCAGGACTGTATATAATGTGATGGTAGTGTTGCTTACACCTCAAAAGTTCTCCCGGCCGCCATGTTTGTAGTGTATACTATAGGATATAAAAGGAAAATGTGGTGTGGTTTCTAGGGTACAATGCCCACACCATATTTCATGAAGGTCTGTCAGGTCCGAAGTTAGCAGGACCAAGGATTCTCTGACATGGCACCTTGAGCCTAACCTGTCGCATAAAATGTTGATTATAAATAAAAGCTTTACACAACAAAACAAAACAAGACAAGAATGCGCATAGAAAGGGAGAGTGCAGTGCCGAAGTCAAGATTTATTTCCCGCGCGAAGATGAATTTTGTTTTTTAAGTAGGCCACGTCAGAAGTAAGTTTGGCGTTCTTATGTATCTTTAGGGAATCGTTAAAAGGCGTAGGGGTTGACCCGCGTGTACACTGCACGGCCGTTTTTCTGTTAGCCCTTTGAAGCTGCAGAGGAGAAGTAAGAGACACTTCGATTTCAGGGGGGGAGAAAGAGCATCTTATAGTTAGAAGGTCCCCAGGCAATGCCCGCTCGTCCTTCTGTCAAGGATAAAGTAAGAGTGAAGACGTTAGTGAGATAATTGGCAGAGAAGACGGAATTTTGAATTAGAGAAAGCTGAGGCTATTGATTTGGAAGTTTAGTACATAATTTAGAAGTTCCTACTGAGGGGGTAGGGGTAAATTTTGACGGCGTTAAGGGATGGTAAATTTTGGTTAATTTACATCGGGAGGGCTGCATGAGAAGCATGCAGTGGCAACTTGGAACTTGGGAACCATCTCAGCATTTGCTTGAAGACAGAGGAAAACCAAGGAAAACCTGTGTCGAGATGGCCGCTCGCAGGACCTTCCGGATGCGAACTGACTACTAGCCAGCGGTCCGGCAGACAAAAGAGAAATTTGTACGACCCCTAGGTTTCCCTAACTTGTGCCTTGGGCTTTGTTGATAAAGTCAGGTACATGTGGTACAATAATACAACATAATATGATGAATGCAGGTCATCCGTGTTTCCATGGTCTTCTTCAGCTGTTGGCTTCGTGGCCTGGTCCATGGCAGGGGTTCCGCTGTAGGGTCCTCCGATGAACGGCTGGCTAAAAGTACAGTTTCCCCCCAAAAGGACTTTAGTTTGTTTAAATACTTGTAATTAGTAGGGTATGTGCAGGATCAGTCCCCTAGTAGGGCCCACAGTTGCTTGTATTTGTCATAAATGGGGTCATATTGACCTAATTGCCTAATTTGGGAATTCTCACTTACTTGAATTTTAGCGTAAAATTCATTTGCTAGCTTCCTGACGTGGTTGCGGAACGTCTCCATGCCAGTTTGCTCATGTAAAATTTCGATTGACGTTACCCTTGGGAGTTTCGTGATAATTCTTACTACCTTGTTCTGAAAAACTTGGAGCTTACTAATGTGTGTTTTGGCCGCGTATCCCCATGCCGGGGCTGCGTACGTTAGTATTGGGCGTCGGAGTGTTTTATAGATTGTAAGTGCTAGGTTGATGTTGATGGAGGAGGAATACGCCCCCTATCAGGCGGCCTTGGGGGACTCCTGCCTGAAAGGGACGCCGTGAAGATTCCGCATTTCCGTGGACAACCGTGAAGACTCTGTTATTCAGGTAGTTGCGTATAATATGGATAAACTGTGCGGGAATTCCTGCCCTGATGAATTTAGAATTGAGTCCGGTTGTCCACACTTTGTCAAAAGCTCTTTCAATGTCCAAAAAGAGGGCTAGTGTGGTTTTGTTGTTATTAAATCTCAGGGTAATGCGTTCAATGATGCGTGTCAGTGCGTGAGTGGTTGAGTGACCTTTTTTAAATCCATATTGCCATGCGAATCATACGAAACGTATAAATAAAAAATTAAGAATTGCCGATTGTTTAAAACACCGCGTACATATATATACCATTTGGCTGGTCGTGAACTTTACATACCGTTAGCAGTTGTCTGGGAAGTAGTTCTCAGAAACTGAGACTGCGGGCGTATCAGTTGCACGTGGTGGAACAGCTCAGTGTTAACGAAAGTGATGGAATACGACTTCTGTTTGTAGTTCTTATGATGACGCCATCATGAACAGCCTTGTCTTCAGTCATAGAGCGATGTTCCATCTATTAGGTTGAGTGAATCAACTGGACCCTGTAATCTTGAATGAAAACTTGTATGTAACATGAAAGACACTGTCCCACGATCCGCGTGTTTCTGCAGTGTCTGAAGAAGAATTTTACCGTTCTTCCTTCTTCGCCAAACCCAAGTTGTAGCTGTCTTGTCTCACCATGCAGTTGAATGACGAAGACGTACCAAATCGCCACGGCAGTGTGCATAAACAATGTTAGTTATGCAATTTTAAGTGTCTTCTGAACAATTGTGTATGCTAACAAATTTGCCTAAATTTCAGCACACTTAACTAGTTATGCGTTATTATTACCTGATTATAACTCCAGTCAAAGGTATCGCGCATGAGAATTAAGTAAAAATGTGAAGAAGCACAAACATTATGTAAATAATTTTTAAAGATTTAGTTCCTAACTGAGAAAAGTATACATTGCAAGGCCATTTGGTTGATGGTATTTAAGGAAGTAGTCGCTCTTTATTCTAAGAATCACACAAAACCTAAATGGCCTTGGCATCTCCTTCCAAATGCGTTTCTTTTCAAGGGACATACTAAAAACCGAGTACTGGTTCGTACGTTATCGACGTTTCAGTCGTCTTGGCTGTTTTCGTCATCATGGTGATCTGATGATGGAGGTAGCAAGGCATCTGAAACGTTGT
>NW_019060000.1:214975-235887 GCF_000696155.1 Zootermopsis nevadensis | reverse complement strand
GATATTTTCCTCGGTCAGTAAATGACTTGGGTACGGGCCAAGGGACGAGGTTTCGAATCCCGGCTGTTATAACCACCGCTGTCAAATCGTCTCTGGTTGACCTCCCCCTTCCTAGCCGCGAGCTATAATCACCGGGTGAAGCTGATCATACATAGTCATATAATTTCGAGGACTGGAATGTGCGGAGCTTTTCCTATTCGCCTCCAATACGCGATCACCCCATATGCTAGACATAAACCCCGTGTGAATTGCGATGCATCTACACCGTTACATGTTACACGCTTTGCGGGCTGCATACTTCACAAGCCTTTTTCAGAAAAACTCTAAGAGGATTCATTGATGTCTGTGGTTTATAAGACGTTTGTCGATGATGGTCTTCTGGGTTGTGATGCCGTATGGACTTACAGGTAGGTACACTACCCGACATCAGACTGCGTTTTGCCTCCGTCTCTAGCTTTCAGGAAGCCCCTTTCATCAGCCCTGAAGATGGAAAATGTGTTCTTCCGAAACATTGATACCAATCTAATAGTCCACACGGTGTCATAACTTAGCAACCACTGTCAATATAATCACGACTTAAAATCTCATATAATAAACAATTTGTGAGATTTGAGGTTATGGTTGCCTTATGAGATGTAGCATCGTGTAGTCTGGTAGGTACTGGCCTACATTTCAGATGAGTTTACCTCTTCCTCAGGTACGAGTAAGAATGGTTGTGCTGTGCGTACATTTAACTTTTTAATTTCAGTCGATTCTACAGTTACCGCGGACGTTATGCAGCACATCTTTATGGCCCAGATGCAAGAGAAAGGGCGTCGCTTAGCACAGGAACTTCCAGGCTTTAACTGGCTCGAAGAGAAGATCCGAAACGGAGGTGTGTCGACAGTGCTGACCCCCAGACGTCTCAGTGGAACAACCTGTTCCAGCAGTAATGGCGGGTCCACTGTTGACACTTCCAGCACTGACATGAGGGCAGTTCCTACTTCAGACGCTGCTGCAGTCGTCCTAAGTCCTCATGTTTCCAAAAGTACGCTGGACGCTGCAAGAAGTAACGAACCTCCGCTCTCATCAAGCCCAACGGAATATAGGTTAGTGCATATAAGTAGAGGGCCTATTGGGATAATGATATTACAATGGATCGTAAAGAAATTTTGTGCGAGGATGCTCGGGATAAAATCTAGTGGTAGAAACAATGAAGAAGCTTGGGGACTTTTCTAGGCAAATTGAACGACGATCAACTGTGGACCAATAAGTATTTAAGTAGAGGGCGAGAGGAGACGATTTGGTCCTAAGAAAGAGGAGATGGATATAGTTATGTGAAGAGGAGATTAATTATATGTATTCACCTAATATTTTTAGGGTGAAGGACGATAAAATGGGCTGGATATGTAGCAAGGAACATCACCACTCGGGAGGCCGATAATGGGACAAATAGACTGTTGAAATAAGTTGTTGATTGAATAGGGCCCAGCGATTGGCTTTTGTAAATACAGTAATTTCCTGAAGGTGATAAAAATTTTTGACCAGCTGAGCGACTGTGAACAAACGTAGTGGGATGAAGTGTATACTTTGGGATGTTATATGGCAAGTTGCTTCGTTATTTAAACAAGTTACTTATTATTGCCTGCGTAATGAAATGTAGATTACGAAATATTTTACAAGATACGTATGTACATAATTTTTTGTCAGTATAACACTTTCCCCATTTTTAAACATTTGAATTACTATATCTAATACATTTTTTGTTTTCAGACACAGTAAGCGACTGCAAGAATATTTATCAAGTCCTCCAAAGAGGGCCAAACAAGTCTCACCAGTGGCTTCCGAACTTGAAAATCAGAGACAGGCTTTAGTTTCAGCACGATCAGCGCATGAGCACGGCGAAACACTGCGTGCACCAGCGACATCGGCGCCGATGCCAACTCTGCAACGTCTACTACATTGCCCTCAGCTGAAATCACCGAGGCAAATTCAATCCGCCCACACAGTGCCAGAGCGGGAGCCTTCGCCACACCAGCAACAGTCTTCAAGAAGACCTGTTATAGTCATGGCATCTGAACTTTCTAAACGTTCGGACGTCAGTCCATTGCTTCAACAGTTAACAAGTGGCGGAGAATTAGAAGTTACCCTGTCTACACTTCCAACTTCATCATCAGCTTCATCAGACTCCGGTGTCGGCTCAGCATCGTCACACAGAACATCGAGTGACGCCGAACAGACTGAAGTGACGCATATCAGAGTTAAACCAGTGCATGGTCGGAATGGCCCTCAGAATGCTGATGAGAGGCCTAGTGATTCGATTCCGTCTAGAAGTGTAGGTTACGGTGTGGACCATCTGTCTCAGTTCCATCAGCCAGAGAAAAACAGTTTCGTGCCTCAGGATCGAATCCCTGTGCATGTCTGGAACAGAGAACCACCACAGTGGCAAGGCGGTAAGTAACGATTTAAGAGAAAATCAAACTCATATTTAATGCAAATGAAAACATCGAACGTGGTTACAGTAGACCTGGGTTTTTTTTTGTTAGGCACGTTATGTTGATATTTATCTGCTTGAGGAAGTGAAATTTATGTCAAAAACGTCATGTGATCTAGTAAACATTTTTATCTTATCACGTGGAATTTTCTAGGACTTGAAGTTATCGCATTGTCAACACTTTTTTAGGGGCATTGTAATGATAAAGACTGCTGTCGTCATTGTCTCCTATTAAATCAACAATGATTTTATGATTTATCTTCCCTGACTACACACAAGATGTTTTATGACGCTAGATATTCACCTTATGTTTCCGAGACAAAATATACACTGCAGCTTATGTTGCAGTGTAGTTAATCTAATTGCGAGATTTTATTCTGACTTCTGAAACATGGCTTCCGTTCCTCTGCAGTTTTCTTTTCCTGTTAATGTCAGACGTCATTGGCGTACTATTGCTCCCATTTGTGTTACAACTACCCCATCCGGCTGTTCATAGTTTACGGCCGAGCGGTTTCGTTCACAATATAACGAAAGCCAAGTTTGTGCAGCAACAGATGTCTCCATTAGACATTCTCATTGATTTTATTGCTGAGTGATTAAGAATATTATCTGCAGGTGGGAATGTTGACTTGGTTGAACAGACTCAGGATAAAGAGCAGTGGCTGGCTTAGGGGATATCAGTGATGAACCTTCGAGTTCTGCCAACACGGGATTTATTTAAAAAATACGAACCTTTCGACTACTGAAGAAATACTGAATAGTCTTTTATTAACCCTTTGCGGTCTCTGTCGGACTGAGTCCGACATTTAAATATTCGAGTTCCGGTCCGATGTCGGACGGAGTCCGCCACGTATTTTACAAATTTTTTACGTGATCTGGAGTCAAACTGAGACTGGCAAACGGTGTCAGCATAGCTTTCAAGCCTTCTTCTTTGTACTAGTTATATCCTAGTTTTCCTGGTAATACTTTGTGTACCTCATAATAGTGAAATGAGGCAGGAGAGAAAAGTCATTTTATTCTGGCACGTGTCGAAGGAAGCCAGGATTCCACACCAAGTGTTTTGCCATACATCATAGAGTGAAGTAATATACTTGTGTGTGTAGCTGTCATATTTCCTTAGAATAGAGGTATTTTATGTCTGATAAAGTTATAAAACAAATATCCCATCATCATAGTTGGAAATTATATATTTTTTGACTACTTTGGACGCTTAGAGCAATCCACCACTGACATGTGCATATTCTATCGTCTTCTTATCAACCATTCTTTATGTGTAATGACTTCATCGTTTAAACTTCGCGTTTTGTTTCATTTTCCTGGTGTTGAGTTAGGTCTTGTACTTTCGAAAACAATCAGCACGAAAGGAAGCTTAGCTCTGATAATATAAAATCCAATGCTTGTACATCGTGTATCTGCATGCAATAGGAGATGTTTAGACTTCGCCAAAGTCATATGACTTGGACTTGCTTTATTCTCTACCGTACGACGGGAAGCAGAAAGGCAACACATATTACACATCTCAATATCGACAGTGGTACAGTCCGTGAAAAATATTTCACACGGTCAGTATTCAAAAAGAGGAATTGTGATCCTATCAGAACATATTTTCACCATTTTTAGCAAAGTGTCTTCTGTTTTATGCAAGTTAAATAGAAAATCCAAACAGGACATAAAAGTAGTTGAATGTATACAGCGTATTGGCATTTAAATAGACCAGCAGAGAGCAGTCAGTAGTGGTATCTAAAAGGGACCGCAAAGGGTTAAAATTAGGCAGATATATTGGTGTCTTTGTTTAATAGAAATCTGATATAAATAATTGTAATTACTAGAAGGGAGAGTACAGCACATTTGAATAAATACAAGATTACCAATGATTGCAATTATGACGCCAGCTGTACGCTTACATCACTTCCGGTTTCGAATTCAGACAAATTTAAGAACTTGATTTTTATTGCAGTGTATAAGTAAGATTGAGGAGGCTAAGTGTTATGAACTGAGCGCATAATGTTGATTGTGGACTATTCTATTATTGAAATTTGAAATAGCATTAGATCGCCATAGACAAAGACATACGTAAGCTCATCATAAATATGTGGTATTTGACCTGAAGGATTGGCAATTGTATTATTTCGTTCATAGCACGGAACATGTCAAAAGGCTTTTAAGACACCGTATTATCAGTTTTTATCTCGTACGTTTTGCTGCACAATGTAGTATGACGTCCGTGACTTCGTTATGGTGAACTGTTTCAACAAATTGCTAACGCTTTTGTCTGAACAAACATTGCTCCACTAAAGCTGCCATAGGCGATATTAAAGCAGTGGGCTTCTGATTTATTTGAAGAAGCGTCATTTGTTGGGAAATTTGGTAATATATAAATCTGCACATACATTGTATTCAATAATGGCACGTTTCTGTGCGTGTACTCTGTTGCGTGGTATATAGTCTTCTTTAAAGAGTCCGCTGGTTCGATAGGTTACTTGCAGCTGTAAAGCCATTTTCTTCATCGCCTGTTTTTCTCATCCACATGCTTCTTTCTTATTGGATAGCAGCCAGATTTACCACTCCACCAATCAGCACCGTCAAATGCAACCCGCCACCTACTGCCTACCCTCTACAAGGGTTGAACCAGTACCCAACCGTTACACATTTTCCCTGAAGATGGCAAATACAGTGTTTGCCGAAACCGATAATTCTCAGCATTGGACGCTGCTCACACTTGAAAGCCGAAGTTACATACTGAACTCCAGCCGCTAAAACTAAGAACAAGAAACGTGGGAAATACTAACAGCCCGTTAAAATATTTAATTTAGTTTGTAGACTGGAGGCTATAATTATATAACCAAGAAGGCTCAAGGTTAATTTGATTTAGGAATGCGTTTGATTTTATGTTAGATGTGGTATTTATTTAGTTGTGTTTTTTTTTATTCAGAACGTCTCTTGCGATGTCTATACAGTGATGCTTTACAATACTTTTTCTTTGTTTTTATTTATCCCCCCCCCCCCCCCCCGAACTCTCATCAGCTGAAACATTTTTTATTGCATCCTTCCTCTTTTTGGTGCCACAGAACAGTTCAGGGCCCTGCCCCGACGTTAGTAGTGTGCAGACTGCCAAGTCAGTATAACTAATTAAAATATGAAGTTGACTGTCTTCTGGGTTGTTGCGCCGAGTAGTCTGGTCGAACAACCCAGAAGACAGCCATCTTCAGACTCACCGCCTTGAAAACCTCAAATCCTAGCTGTAAATTCAGTTCTTGAATCATTCGTTATGTTTTTAAAGCAGAGTACTGTTCATTTGATAGATCGTATTATTTTGCTCGAGGTAAATTCATAGTAACTGAACATTACGAAGTATTCTGTAACAATTAATGAAAGTCTTGTCAGCTCAACTTGGACACTGAGATTTAAATCATGCTATACTGTCCGGTCGATTTGACACAGGAATATCACGCAGTGGTAAACTTGCATCTCAGGTCGGGTTAACAGGATAGTGTTTGTTTTTACCTAATCGGAAATAGTTAAAAAAAAAAAAAAAACTTTAGAACTTATGTGCTCATCTTACAAGCAAAATGACAGTTTAGTTATTTATAAGTCACCAGAATATAAAACAGTTGCTGTTATAATTTCATTTTATTAACATATAAAATTTGAGATTCATTCTTTTACCGAAAATTATAAATGTGTGTTTATTCTAATCCGATGATGGGACACAAAATAATTAAACATTTTCAAGGCGTGGTGCCTTACAGAATGTCACAAACACTTGAACAACACCCATATTTGTATTTTGTTTGAAAGAGTAGATCCACAAAACTGTTATGTTCATAATCACATGGAGGTTTCAAAACTTATTTTCTGTGATAGAAAACTGTAGCGACTGGCAATGGGGTGAACGATGGGATTCGATTCTCCTAAGAATCACGTTAAGATTTGCTATGGAATCCGTCTAGCCTCTCGTCCACTTGGTACCGGGATCACTTTCTGTGGACGTAAAATGGTCGCAGCGTGAAGCTAACCGTTCATATTTATCTAAGACCAAAGTAAAGAATGCGTGTTACATATACGTTCGCCCCCACGCACGTCTTCATGTCTTGGGGCTTTTGCTTTACCCTCTGTATGAGTTAAAGGAGGCGTACAATATTTTGAATTTTTTTCTAGAAACCTTGCCACGTGTCTGCATTCAAAGTAAGTGGAGCGAAAATGGTTGATCAGACGTGAAGTTCGGGCAAATCTGCGTGTAGCAGTTCTGCTTTCTGTACCGTAATAGCACGCGCCTTGAGCTAGTGGATTTCCAGCCCTCTGTTGGGGAGGCTTAGCGATTTTTACTGTTTTAACACTGAACAGTGCATCGTGACGTCATTAATACGGGTGGTAAGAGATCACAAGGCCTCCGAAAGGACCAGCTTTGGCCACTCTCACTTAGCAAGTTGGTGCAGCTGGAAATATATCTCCGCGATTATTCGGGAGGTGCCTAGTTTGAAACTCGGTCAGATTACCGGGTAATGTGAGAGTTTCTCGTGAGTTTCTTCATACAATTTCTGGGAAAGAACTTGAAATAGGACCGTCCGTTTCCAAATTCTTACCTGCTCGCCATTCCCGATCTTCTTACCATCTGGTTTGCTTCTGATTACTGACTCGGTGGAGCGGAGTCCTGTTTGAGACGTTAATAGTCGTTCAGCTTGTCACCAAATTGCCGTCTGTTATGAAACCAAAAGGTTCGTTACTGTGTTCAAAACATTCTGCATCTGGGCCTTATGTTCAGCCTGCTGAATGTAGTTCACAGTTTCAGCACTCACTGCTAA
Source organism: Zootermopsis nevadensis (assembly GCF_000696155.1). Next base: position 228,612 of record NW_019060000.1, on the reverse strand, counting down.
TGTCTCCCAAGTATACCGCCCCCCTTCTGGTTCCAGTCTAGAACTTTGTGTGAGTTTATCATCTCTACTGTCCGTGTTACATGCCCTGCCCATCTTATTTCTTTGATTTGATCACTCTAACATTATTTGGCAAAGAGTACAAATGATGAAGCCGTCTCCACCAGTTTTGCCTTACTTTATCTAGGGTCCAGACATTCTCCTCGGCTCGTGGTTTTCGAGAATCACATTGATTAGGTGCATTGTGGATCGAAATGGAGCTTCTATTTTACCGGTACGCATCTCTAAAAACATGGACAGACTGGTATTATAAGCGTAGGTTTGCATATTTATTTTGTACACTATTTTAATTCATATCACACAGATTCTTTCCCCAGATTGCAAATTGTTATTGTTAAGACGATGGAGAATATAGTTTTCGTTCACCCTATAGTTTAAAGTCTGTAATTTTAAGCAAGCCTTCCGAATAGACTATATTTTCTAAAAATGAATCGTGCGAGTATGTAGTCGTTTACAAACAAATGTAAATTTTGTGTTGAAAGTTTGTGTAAACCGAAAGGACTGGGTGGCTGTCTCTGGCCTTTGTTGTCACGCGCCCCTAATCCTCTTAACGACGCGGGGTTGGTATGCTTTATGACTGGTGTAAATCGGAAGTCATAAGAGTTCGGTTTACTTACTAATTCCACAATAACCACATAAAGATGAAACAAAATGTAATATAACCACACGCCTACCGTCGGCGGTGTCAGTTGAATGAATGCGTTGATTTTGTACCACGACATTCAGTAGGGGAAACCAGGATTATTTGAGCAGCACAAAGTACCGATTTTAATCTAGTGCGTAATTTGTGGCTTGAATGCAATATCTAAATTGCACTTTTTAATTATGTTTCCTGTGTTTGCTTATCTGCAGCAGCATTTTGCAATACCAAAGACTAGCGTCGGTATACCTTGTTCCACAAAGTGTGGGTCGCAGATTTTTGCGGACCTCAGTTACATTTTTATTTCCATCATTCACTGACTCTTTCTAATTTGCAAAGTTGGTGTAACGTGATATGAGATGAGACGCTGAGCATGGATGTAGGTGAGGATTTGGAAGTAGGCGGCTGTGGTCTGCTTACGGGCACCGTCTTTGACCTCGTCTGGAAATTAACGTAAAATATCAGTCAGATAACAGATGAATCGACCAACACTCAAACCAAGTACCTCTTGAATACGAGTCCTGAGCGTTACTGCTACACTAACCTGTTCTGTTGTCGCCGTCATCTTGGCGGTTTATATACTTTTTATATTCTGGCTTCAAGTGGAATCTTTATGATTGGGTCTACGTTTCAAAACCGGCTGTATAATTTATATACGGAGTTAAAATGGGTCATGTTGCACTTCGTTATCTCTGTCGCATTTCTCGGATCACACGAAACCTCTAGGCCTCGCGTCCCAGAACGGCGGGTGAATGAAGATGACAATTCGTTTAGCCCACTACATAACCAGTAGCTGGCTCTTGTGAACACGGTGATGAACTATCGCTTTCCATGAAATGCGGAGAAATTCTCGACCAGCTGAGTAACTGTTAGTCTCTCAAGAAGAACTGTACTCAATGGAGTTATTATGCACTCCTTAGGAACTTCGTAGGGTTAGTGTTGACATACGAAGAGGGGATTAAAAACCAAGATCAATGTAAACCACAAAATCTGTCTTAAATGCGAGATCTTCGCCGAAATAATTATCATCTTGCTGACAATGTGCACATGTTAGTTAATAGGGCCCCGTATAAAGAATTATACAGAGGCATCATTTCGGTATTTCATTAACTTTGATTGAATTCAGTAAAAGGTTCTGCTGTAGGCTTTTTCTGGGCATTACAATCTCCGAGAAAAGTAAACCGATGATAGATTCTGCGTCTTGTGTCTGGTGAACTTGCACACGCCTTCCCAGTTCATATCTATTAATTTATTTATCACTGTTTTAGTGAGGAATGTAAACTGTTTGTTTGTAAATAAAGGTCCATAATTTGCCATCGTTAGGTAAAACCAAGGTAGTTTGCTCTGATCTATGTTCTCTACTGTAGGTCTACCTGTTCTGCAAAGGAGCTTCACTGCTTCTGGCTCTATCGTCTAGATTGGCTGGCATGAAAATCGGACGTAATAAAGAAACAGTGTACTAAGTGACAAATTTTACCTTCGATTTTATTATTCACGCCAGCTGGCATACTATCAGATTTTCAAGGACTCTGCTCTAGGCAGTTGTTTCGTTGTATTTATCACTTCGGGTCGTTTATGCTCATGGATCTCATTTTAACTAGCAAAAACATCTAACGAAAAAGCTTCACGAAACTTTACATGAGAGGAAAAAATGGAAGAAAGTATCCTTCTTTTCTTCTTCCTGTATGGAGTCACGAAGTAAATATCATATTTTCCTACTCAAGTGATTCATCCATCTCCTTAGTTATCTTCTTAAAGTCCTGTCTTGTGTTTTATGCTTTACCCCTTAAAAGCCTAGTGGTAATTATATGTTCCATTTCCTTCAAAGATTAACAAAGCTTGCAGTTTGTATTTATGAGCTTCTCACTGCGGATAATGGCAATTTGTTAAACAGTGTTGACCTGTTGATCTTTGTAATGGTGAAGTTCGGTGTTTGATTTGAGTTACGGGCTGAAATTGGAATATTATTTAAATGAGCTTTCGATCGGAAAGATGAGACGACATCGCCTGGGAGCCTTCTTACAGTAAACTTCTCTTCCCTACAGAAACGGTGTCTCACTCGTCCTCCATAATTTTCTCTTTGTTTCTACTCTTCTGCCCTCCTTCCTAACACATCTCTTTTCTTTTCGGCTTCACATGGTTATATAACAGGATTAAATAAATCAAACTTGTGGTTTAACATATAGACCTCATTTTCACTAATGTAACTGCTGGAAATACCCGCAACTCGACAAACACAAGGAAATAAGGGGTCCATACTGGACTGTGCCAGGGTTAGTTCAGCTGGATTCTGGGTAGGACACATCAAACGCCAGATATTTCCAGTAGTTTTCAGAAATGTGGCGTTCCATTACCATTCACTCGGATTCAGTCCGTTGTTGTGGTGGCTTCCTTTATTATGAATAATGGATTTTGCATGTGCTGGGCAGTCATGGAACTTGCATATTAATTATGACCAGTGGCTGTGTCATATAAAATTAATTGACTCACATTGATACCCATAGACGCAAACCATGTATGAAAAGTAAATAAAAGTCTTGTCATCGTGACGCTCTCTGTTTCATTAAACTATTAATTTATCCGTCATTTCTTATCTGAGTTGCAGAAAATTATTTAATACGGTGCTTCATAATTAATATTACCCGCCTAATCCTGTAATGTTAATTATGTAATATGAGGTTGCGCGTGAGTGGTACAAGCATGGAGGAAAATAACAAATTGGTATCTGTTTGTTGAAAAAATTAATGGAAACAGACCATTTCTCTGAAACTCTAATGAAGTGATTAAATTGATTTGTTATCCCATTTTTATGAATATATATTCCAGTTGCCAAATGTTCTGTTATTTACCGTCGTGGCAGTTCATGGTGATCGCTTGATGCATTAAACGATTGACAGACAAGCGATGATCATATATCCCTTTTACACTGCAAAGAACTGTTTATGGCCGCCCAGCAATATGGCCAAGAACGGAGAAACCGAGATATTTGAACGAAACCATTTTATATGCAAGGTAATTTCTCTTCAAAATTCTTTTTCCAAACTGATGTGCATGTAATGAAGATAATTGTCATTTTGCCTCTTCCAGTATCGTCCAAACGGCTTTCAGTCTAAAGTCCAAAATCCAAAATTTCATCAACGTTTACTGGGTAGTTTCGGAGATTTAAAATTCGTGTGTATTACCATCAGTATTTCAAACACATTCACCGAAACTTTTTGACTAGGTTTGACGTTCTGATTCTCTCCTAGCCCATCAGTTACAACACCGGGTATAAAGTAAAATTTCTCAACTGGGAAAGGAGGGGGGGGGGGGCGAAATTGCCTTTGTCATTTTTATGTACCAAAAACTGAACTACCTTAATAAACTTATTTCCTGTTCCTTCAAAAATAAGTACAGGATGCACCCATTTCCGTAGGCTGTATTCGTATCTCTGGCTTGTGGGAAATGTACCTTTAATGTGGCATGCAGTTAAATGGTAAAGGAACCCGTATCCAATGCAGGCAGTTCGTAATCATTTGTTTAGCCACTTTTTACTTGTTGAAATTTAATATGTGGAAAATTCTGCAGATCTAACTCACTTTGGAGTATCTATCTTTGTCTTACGATTTCTTTGTATGATTTCCCGTCCTTCGCTTGAATGGTTCTTTTGTTGTATTTAAGACCCTCAAGGCGGTGAGTATGAAGATAGATATCTTTTGGGATGTTGCGCAGTGTAGTCTGGTAGAAGACTGCCGACTTTTTAGATATGAATACCAGACAACACGGCGCGCAGCATACTTAGAAGACAGCCATCTTCGTGGTCTGTAGGTTATTTAACGATGTTGTTTTAACTACAGACGTTTGCAGATGTTTGCATTCATCTGAAGAGATTGGTGAAAACCACGAAAATACTCGCATTATCTGATAAGAGCCGAGATTCGAACCAGCTACTTCCCTAGTGGGGATTCAGGTCGTTGCCGCTACACCAGTACGCTCGACCGTCGTTGGTCGTGATGTTTATTTACTACAGGCAGACCAACGAACAGTAGAGTAATACGTAAGGGCATCAATAGACCTAAATTTGTCGACGTATTTCCTTTAAATTATGTCGCATTTAGTATATGCAACTGGCATTCATATTGGACGCGAGCCATATTTTGTATACGACCGAACGTCGCGTGAATAGCACTTCTCCGTATTAGATAGGTCCCGTGACTATTCTGACTTACGGAATTCCTCCAGGCAAATTCCGAGAAACCCCTTTAAAATTAGGCCACTGCCGCTTCTTTTCAACATTATTGACAATGTTGTTATTTATTAATTATCCTGCCATTCAACATTAAATAGTCAGAATAACTGAAAGCATAATTATATAAACCATAAATGAAATGTAGATGGCTGTCATCTAGGTTCCACTGTGTAGTCTGGTACAAGTCTACCAGCGTTTCAGATGTCCTTGCTGCCTTCATCATCAAGATGGTGACTAATCCAAACAACAAACTGAACAGTTTCAGATGTGTCTGCAAGGAAGGTCCATGAGAGAACTGCTGGCAATCTCGAGACTGTGCCACCCTGTGGAAATCCAGATAGAACCTACTCAGATCGCATTGCCACAATGGCACGCCATGCTTCTACATCATTTGATACAGGATTTGGAATAGGACTTGGTGCTTCTCAGGAGGCAGGTCATCAAGTTCCAAGATACATACCACACAGACCATCAGACTCAACCCATCAGCAAACCACCTACCAGACAGAACACATGTTGAAAACATCTGGATATATGCCACCTCTTGTTCAACAGCCAGGAATTTTTTATACCAGGCTACCACAACATGGGTAAATTTTAAATGTCTTTTTTTCCATAAATCATTGAAGAGGAGGATCTATTGATTATATTAGTCATTGTCATTATGACAACAGCATTGAAACATAGCAAGCAGGCATAGTTAGTATAGTTATGTTTTAATACCACTTTTAAATGGGAAAATTAATACTGCAAATTGATTTATGTTTTGGGGTGTACTGGATTGATCATTTCCACTTCATGAAACAGTACATGATAATTGGCATTTCCTATTCCAGGCTCTACCATCCTTCATACGTGGTTCCACAACAGCCAGGTAAACCACATATTGTGAGGCCATCAGCACAGTATCCTGCTGGAGTGAGACCCTACTGCCCTCCACCTGCCTGCTTGCAAACAGTGACAGCAGTTGGTAATAGCCAGGATTTGATCCCAGGAATTCTAAAATGCAACAACAGCCTTAATGTCTCGCAGCCAAGGTGATATGAAATTGAAATTTAGTAGGCACTACTGACTGCTTTAACCTCTTCATGCTATGATCTGAGCAAAATATAACATTTGTTTATGAAGTTAAACTCGAGTAGGATTTGAGGTTATGGCAGTGAGTGTGAAGACAGCCAGGTTAAACTTGGCATAAAAGGATTAAGAGGTATTTTTTTTGTGTGTGTGTGTGTGTGTGAAGTGTTTTAAGTTGAAACAATGTTGAATGCACTCATTCTGAAAGTTGTAAAAGTTTAAGCTTTCTCTATAATTTAACTATGGAGTTAAAGCCCAGCCAGGAATTGCTTGTGTAATGAAATTGTATCTCTCTTCAGCATTTCATCACATTCCTCCCAAGGACTGAGGGAACCAAGAATTTTACCAACTATTTCTGCAGTACCATCAAGTAGCAGTACCTCTGTACAGGAAGTGGCTTCAGTAGCTCAAAATCATACGCAGACTTCTGGTCTTCAACATCAAGCAAGGTCTTCTGATTCCCAGATTGAAGATTCTGGTCCTGAGAATCAAGCAGAGACTGCTGATCATCAGAATCAAGAACAAACTTGTGATGCTGAGAATCAAGAAAAGACTTCTGATTGTCAGAACAAAGTACAAGCATCTGATCGACAGATTCAAACACAGGCTTCTGATTCTCTAACTAAAGATAAAAACCCACCAAAGGATTTAGAAGAAATCAGAAAAGCTGCTGAGGCTGCTGCTGAGGAACTGGAAAAATTAGAACAGCTCAAACAAACTACCAAGAAGGATCTACAGAGATTGAAATTAGCCCATGAGCAAGCAGTTGATGAGCTAGCAAGAATGCAAAAGCAGCTAGTGGAGACTGTGGGAGTTCATAAATTAGGACAGGTATATGTTCCACACCTATTATTTGTCTTCTTGCCATACTTCTCTTAATTTTTCATTATTCTTCTTATTCCTTTGTAAATATATGCAACATGTTTTTTTTATAAATTACATTATTTAAATTGTTTATATATGCTGTAATGCAAGTACACATTTTTTCAGACCATTCACCCAAGACCAGCTGTGCCAAGTGCCACTGCAGCGGCTACCAGAAGTTCCTTACCGGAATTGTATGAAACACTTCCAGCAGTTTCACATGAGAGGTGTCAGTCACCTGTTGTACATGATAACCATCAGTCAGCACAAACATCGAGCAATGCTGCAGCTCCTAATGGACATTCAATACCAGAATTGCATACAGTGCTTCCATCAGTTACACAGGAGAATTGTCAGTCAACAGTTGCAAGTGAGAAATGTCAGTCAGGAGATACACATAAGAATCGGCTCTCAGCAGTTACGCATGAATATCATCGATTAGGAATTTCATTTGAGAATGAGACGCGACAAGAATCAATTATCACTTCAGACTGCAGTGGAAGTTCCACATCAGGATTTAATTCAACATTTCCAGCAGTTACAAAAGTGAATCAGCCAACAGAAGTAGAATGCAAGAATCAGCAGTCTGAAGTTGCATGTGGGAGTCTTGAGACCCAACAAAAGCCGAGTGTCTCTTCAGACAGCAATGAAATTTCCGTACCAAGATTAAATACGACTTTTTCAAAAGTTGTGTGGGAGAATCACCCATTACAAATTGAACATAAGAATCACCAGAAACAACAGAAACCAAATGGCACTTCAGACAGCACTGGAAGTGTCACACCAGACTTGTGTGTAACAGTTCGAAAGGATGCACATGAGAATCATCTGAGACAACAAAAATTTAATGTCTCTTCACACGGTACTGGTTCTCTACCAGGATTGAACTTAAAGTTTAAAACAGTTGTGTATGAGAATCAGAAATCTGAAGTTGCATGTGAGAATCAACAATCAGACCCTGCATTCACGAATCACAAGACACATCGGACACCAAGTGTCACTTCAGAGAGTACAGGAAGTTCTGTACCTGGAGTGAATACATTTCCAGCAGTTGTACCAGTGAATCTACAGTCAGAAGTTGTGTGTGAGCATCAGCAGTCAGAAATTGCAAGCAAGGATTGTAAGACACAACAAAAACTTGGTGTTACTCCAGACATTATACATACTGGAACTTCCATGCCAGGATCAAACATGTTATATCCAAAAATTGCATGTGATAATCATCACTCAGAAAGGTTAAATAGCACAGTAAGCACAGTGGAAAATTCTGGACCAACATTGTTTACACCATGTGCCACAACAGGACATCAGAATCAGGAACCAGTACAAAGACCATTGCCTCTGCCACCATCTTTACTATCCCGATCTCAGCCTCCTGTACCAATATCTGTTCCTCAGCAGCGATCACCTTCACAAACATTACCGGTGTCACAACAAATATCTCATTCCCAGTCGCGACCAGTGCCTCATCTACAGACTCACTCAATGGTACTACCTCCACATCCTTTCCCAACTCTACAGAGACCACAACATTCCCAACCAGCATCAGCTGTTCACCAACCTATTCAACCACAACATCCTAAACATTTTCCTGGATCTAGGCCATCTGTTCATCAACAGCTATCATATGTGCCTCAGCGACCATTTTATCCTCACCTGTCACCAGTACCTCAGACATCTCTGCAGTCTCAGTCAGAAACATCTACACATTTTAAATCTTTACCAGTGTCTCAGAGACCTCCATACTCTCAGTTGTCACCAGTGTCTCGGATATCCCCACATTCTCATTCATTACCAGTGTCTCGGATATCTCCACATTCTCATTCATTACCAGTGTCTCAGATATCTCCCCATTCTCAGTTGTCACCAGTGTCTCAGATGTCACGTCCTCAACAAGGATCACTATCCCATCCACCATTACATCGCCAAACATTACAAGTGCCTCAGCACTCACCATCTGGAAATCAACCATTGCAGCTATCAACAGACCAGCTGAGGGGCACAGCAAATATTCCAAAGTCGTCTCTGGAAATGCTTGAAACAAAAAATAAATCAATGCTACCTCCACCTATGAGACAACAGCATGTACTTCCAAAACCACCATGGTTATCAGGTTCTCACATACCTATTTCTGTCCACTCAGGTTGTACATCATTTCAGTCAGCCCCTGTAACTATTACTGTACATTCAAAACGGTCTCCCTCTAATACAAATGTTCCACAAGGCAGTTCAACTCAACATCCTTTGACTATATCACAAGTACCACCTGTGCTCTCCCATACAGCTATTATTTCATCTTCAACTTCTAACAAGTTACCCAGTAGTACTGTTGAAGAATCTCCATTGGACCTGTCAGTCAGTAAACGAAAGTCGCCAAGCAACGACAAAAGCAAACCACCAGTTCCTATTTCATCCACAGTTCTATCACCATACCAGCATATTGAACAGAGTTCCAGACATCATCAAGATAGATCACAAAATCAGCCATCAGTTGTACATCATCCAAATCTTGGGGAACATAACACTGCAGATCACTGCGGCAGATTGTATAACAACCATAGGTTGCCACAATCCCACAACTCGCAACACATATCAGAGAATTCCAGGCTTGAACAGCAGCTTCCAATGTCTACTCAGACTTGCAATAAGAAAATGTTTCCTTCCCACGGTGCATCAATTCCCACAGTAAATTTTGCAACCGTGAATGATGGATTTGGAAGGAGACCTAACATTCATCCAACATCATCAGAAAGTTTAGACAGATATAAACATTTAGAAACTCACTTTCATCAGAACTTTGATAATGGTAGTGTTTTACAGAGACAGCGTGTACATGTCCCTACACATCGTGATATGATGCATTATCACAACCATCCAGTGCAGAGTGCTCATCAGTACCATACGGACAGACCTACACCTAGCAGTTCCTACATTCCAGTTCATCATAAAACAGGGCTTCATGGCCATAAATCAGAGCAGCAGCAGCAGCTGCAGAGGAATGATAATACAGAACCTCACGCTGCATCTGAGAGACAGAAGTACTGCTCAGTCAATAGACGTGGATCACACTCTATAGCATTGACTCCAGACAAGTCATACCAAAATGCTCGTTCTGTGGAGAGTGCACTCTATCAACCACACTCACAATTAGTGTGTGGGCGATGTAACCAGCCAGCAAGTTTCATGTGCTCAGCTTGCCACAATGAATGGTACTGCAGTTCTGATTGTCAGGTAGGTTTATCTAGTTTTTCGATATCTGAATTTTATGTTCAAAGAAAAGCTTATATGCCGACTTGTCTTCTCTGCAAAACATTACTCTGGCCAAAAAGATTTTTAAGTGTCAGTCTCCAAAGAGCCTACGTATATGAAATGTAACTTAAAGTTTAGGGTTTCAATGGATTAGACCTTGCAGGTTCTAATACATATTCTAATAATATGTTATGTCACCATACAAATTTCACACTTAAAGTTAATTCACCAGTTAATATTTCAGTTTTTTTTAATGTTTGTAAAGAAAAAAATTAATAAACGTAGGCATATATTTTAAATATTTATCATAATACAAAACTTAAACACTCTACTTTCAGTAGCGCTAATGTTAAGCATAATTGAAGAGCTACACGGCATCCGTGTTGGTATTGGTGATAAGAGAGATTAGCGAATTTGAAGGTTCCCAATAACATGATGTTTGAACTGTGTTTCAGTGAAATTGTCTGCACTGTGAATAATAATGACATTCATAAATGAATCCTCGTGGACAAACTTACTGTTATATGTAGGTTGCTAATAAGCTTCCAAAGAAAGATCTCTTCTTTTGAAGCCACTCAATACAGATCAGAATGTGGAAAAAAACTAGTTTGAAAAGAGAGCTGGTTTTGTGATTATCTTGACTGAGGGTTTTCATGATTTTCCTCAGTCTTCCTAGACAGATGACAAGGTAATACTTTAAAATAAACAATGACTGCTTCATTTCAAGTCTTCAGCTACTCCTCATCCATGAGCCACCTAGCATTAAGAACAAACTGTGAATTGAACAAACATTTCTGTTTCCAGAACAGCAATACTTTATTCCATACACTGGATGGAAATCTAGTTCAGTACAATTTTTTTTCTTACAATTTTGCACTTTGTACTAATTTGTTTAATCAAATTTTCAATTTCTTTCCTTTCAGTTACGACACTGGAACTACCATTCTGCTGATTGTCACCGACAACAACAGAATGAACACAAGTAGTTGCTCAACAAATTTATAACTGCCATAAGGTATTTTACTTTTGTTTTATAAAAGTGAATGTAATATTGGCCTAACATGGCCATGTATTTTCAATTTACACATATTTCAATACTGGAACAAAATAAAAAAACAACAACCATTATTTAATTTTTATTCTGAAATAGTTTTACATGTTATTGTATCTTGTTCTTAAAGAGACTAGTATTAAAAAGCAGTTGAGGCTGTGTGTGACCAAACTGTGATATTGTGTACCTCTTCTAAGCTTAACTAAAAATGTTTTAAACTAGTCTCAATATACCACTTTTAATAAGATTAACCAAAGTGTTCATGTGTTGGTATTACCAGCACAGAACAGTGTATTCTCATGTGGAAGGAGAGATGTATAGCGTTTTTCTTACATTTTTGTTACAACTGATTTAAACTTGAGAAGCTTGTTTATTAGTTAGTTTTTTGTATGTTGCGTACATAACTGTTTGTACGTGCGCACCGTAGCAGAGGTGGCAATCAAATTGTTTGTGTTGTGAATGGATACCAACATTAGATCAGAAATGGATATTTTTGGTATGGAAAATTTCTGCAGTTATTTTATATGTTGTGGTTGTATGTATGGATGGTCATAAAATTATTCACATTAGTATCTGTGTTTGCATAGGTTAACTTTCATTTTTGTTATAACTCATGTCCTACTTTTGTTGTTTTGCAGTACATAGATTTATGCATATAAAAGACTTTGTGATGTTTGTAATGTGGAGAGAAATGGTTTTGTTCTTGTATTAAATACAGTCATGGGAGATGAAAAATAGGTGCTCTAAACATCATTTGGTAGCTGCCTCTGCCATCAGCATTTTTATCTCGGTGATTTTCATCTGGTGTCATCCCTTTGGGTGCATGAAAGTTGTCCGTGAAACTTTATGTAGTCAAGAGCATCACGTTCTTAATGACAAGTGTAAATAATTTTCTTCTTTCTCTGTTAATATATAAGAAATCTATGTTTGTTACAACTGTAGAATGCACAGTGACTTACATTGGAAACATAATATGGAACCTACGGACCTGTGAGGTCACTCGGTTGTATAGACGGTGAATTGGTTTCAGATATTTTATGTTTTGCAGTCCCACACAACCTGTTAAATTCTGTGGTGCTGATCTTCTTTCGAGTGCTTGGTGTGGAACTACAGCATGACCTTTGTAAAATAATTGTAATGTTCGTGTTCAAAAATGAAGGTGTGGAATAATGCGGAAAAAAGGGGGGGAAGGATGTGTGATGTATTATGAAATAGAGACTGGTGTTCTCAAGTAAGGGTGTATAACAGTTGTGTGGGACTGCATAACATTAAAAAATTCAAAGACATTAATTTCCCATCTTTTGGCTGCTTTCGGACCAGTCTGAAAAAAAAAAAGCTCCATCCTTCAAGCATTGCGTACTTGGTTCTTGTATTGTAATTGCATTTTCATTTGAGCATGTTGAGACTCACTGAGATATTCTGTTAATTTGCTGTTTACTTATATTTCAGTGCAGTCTTATTTACAGTATTTTAATATGAAATGTTGTGACAATCAGTATAAAGAATTAGGTAGAAATACTTGTTAACAGTGTAAGTAACAATAGAAAAACAAAAGTGAAAATAAGTGCTGTGATTATAAAAAATAACTACAAAACTAATGCATTTAAATTAGTTTAGTAAAATAAAGCTCAAAATTATTATTGATTATTAATACACACAAAGTGTCACACACATGATGCGCCATTGAAACTGGCCCCTAAGGAATGTGAGACATAAAGTAGCTATGTCGGTACGTTCATTGTGAAGTAAAGATTAGGAATAAGTTTGTCATTTTTATAAATATTTGTTGTAAGAATGTATAACTACATGGATTCAGTTTGTGAGTTGGTATTTGTAACTGTATTGTGTAATACTAGAAACAGTTGAATTTTATGTAGGGCTCGAAATTGAATTTGCTTACGAGTACTTCATGGGTTACGCACAGGATGTTAACGACATTCCTCTTTTTTCTGATGCCTTCAGTTTTATGTAATTATATTAAAAGTTTGTATTTTAATTTTTCAGATGTGTTTAAACTTCTCATATATTAATCTTTTAACAAACTTTGTCTTTAGTTAAGGGCAGTAGAAATAATACATAATAAGTAACTTACAGATACAGCGAAGACTGGAATAATCATCTGATACTCTGTTGGTTCTGTGCATGCCGTCAAACACAGAAGATGAAGCCATTTTGTTTAATCAAGGCGTTCTGTTCACAGTAAGAAAGGTTAACGTTAGAAGTAATCCAGTAGTTTGAGAAGTAAAAATTATGATATGAATTTACTATTTCAGTGTTCTCATCCATTTTTGGGCTGTGCCAAACTTGTGGGTCATGAAGGTGCATTTGAAGGAGGGGGCTTAATAAAGTTAAGGTTTTATGAAAATGACAAAAGATTACTTTTCTGTATTGACATGGTCATCAGAATTTTGCAAATGCATACTACTTGATGGAAATTAAAGTAATTTAAAGGTACTTGGGGGGGGGGGGGGTTA
>NW_019060000.1:165248-213812 GCF_000696155.1 Zootermopsis nevadensis | reverse complement strand
TTTGGGGGGGGGGGGGGATTATAATGTTTAAAAGGTGCTAATAATGCCATAATGTACATGTGGCCATGGGAAATTTCAGAAGTGCCATGTCATTGCAAAGTTTGAGACTATGTATAATTTGTCTACACAGTTTATATCAGATTAATTTTTGCTGCAGAACTTTTGTGGGCTTCATAAATATCTATATGCATTTATTAATTCAGTGTAGTTTGTACTCACAGGATAGGTATGTAAAATTAGTTCACAGATAGAATTCAGTTAATTATCTTGACTTCATTATATGGTTGATCCTTCATTAACAGGAACCACAGTCAGATTTTACTTATGCATTCGAAGAAATTAAGAACGTAGCCATAAATCTCTCCGTAAATTATTGGTTGGGCCATGAAAGTATTATCACAAATTGAACTCCAAAACAAACATTTCTAATCAGCATGAGTATGTGAGAATGGTTTTGTTATTGTGTGGGTTGGTTGATTTGTTTGTTGTGCCTTCAGTGTTACTCCATTACTCGTAGATGTTTTGTGTAATCTCTTTAAGGTACCACTTGACAATTACATGTTTACAAAATTAATGGTAAAACCATTCTGAAGATAAATATTGCACATTTGTCATATGTTCATTAAACAGACATTTGAGTTTAAATTTTCATTCTATTTTTCTTTGTTTATCTTATAATAAAGAATATATGTTACTGTGATTATGTGCAAATAATTTTCTACCATAAAAATTGCAGCTCTGGTTGCATGCAGTAAACATAACTTTGAGTCTGCAGCATGTTTCAGAATTAAGTAAGTATATAAGATATGCCCTGCCTCTTGTGGAGGGTTTATTACTCTGTTCACAAAAACCTACCATCGATCACTATCATGGCTCAAATTAATCCAGTCTACACCCTCATATCCTAAGATTTATTTTAATATTAATCACCCATCTATGCCTAGGTCTCCCAAATGGCGTCTTCCCTACAGATTTAACGATCATATTGTGTGTATTTCTGATCTCTCCCAAGCATTCCACGTTCTCTTATAATCGCAACCTTCCCAATTTCATTACTGGTAAGAGAACATATTTACATATAAAACCAACCCTTGTGTAGTATGGTAGATGTTTACCAACGTTTCAGAGGTCATGCCGCCTCCGTCATCAGGGCGATGAGTATGAATATTTCTGTCGTCTGGGTTGTTGCGCTGTGTAGTCTGGTCGAAGTTTACCAACGTTTCAGAGGTCATGCCGCCTCCGTCATCAGGGCGATGAGTATGAATATTTCTGTCGTCTGGGTTGTTGCGCTGTGTAGTCTGGTCGAAGTTTACCAACGTTTCAGAGGTCATGCCGCCTCCGTCATCAGGGCGATGAGTATGAATATTTCTGTCGTCTGGGTTGTTGCGCTGTGTAGTCTGGTCGAAGTTTACCAACGTTTCAGAGGTCATGCCGCCTCCGTCATCAGGGCGATGAGTATGAATATTTCTGTCGTCTGGGTTGTTGCGCTGTGTAGTCTGGTCGAAGTTTACCAACGTTTCAGAGGTCATGCCGCCTCCGTCATCAGGGCGATGAGTATGAATATTTCTGTCGTCTGGGTTGTTGCGCTGTGTAGTCTGGTCGAAGTTTACCAACGTTTCAGAGGTCATGCCGCCTCCGTCATCAGGGCGATGAGTATGAATATTTCTGTCGTCTGGGTTGTTGCGCTGTGTAGTCTGGTCGAAGTTTACCAACGTTTCAGAGGTCATGCCGCCTCCGTCATCAGGGCGATGAGTATGAATATTTCTGTCGTCTGGGTTGTTGCGCTGTGTAGTCTGGTCGAAGTTTACCAACGTTTCAGAGGTCATGCCGCCTCCGTCATCAGGGCGATGAGTATGAATATTTCTGTCGTCTGGGTTGTTGCGCTGTGTAGTCTGGTCGAAGTTTACCAACGTTTCAGAGGTCATGCCGCCTCCGTCATCAGGGCGATGAATATTATCGCCCTGATGACGGAGGCAGTACGACCTCTGAAACGTTGGTTAACTTCGACCAGACTACACAGCGCAATAACCCAGAAGACAGAAATCTTCACAACTCGTATTGTCTACAGCCACGGTATTCACTTCCGTCTTCCGCCCTGAAGAAGGATACATGTTTTTCCAAAACGCTGGTGTCTACATACAATTCCAGACGTCGTTACAACCCAGAAGATCAACATCGACATTTTCACCACCGTGAGAACCACAAATCCCATCTAATTTCGTTTTAGATTAATGTTAAGTCAAATACAAGAACACGGTGAAGTGAAATCAACATAAACAATGGTGATAAACGTCGAATAACTCTGAACAGTAAAGTAATCAAACCGGTGATTTACTTTTCGGACTTATATGTAGGTTTCATTCAAGTAAATTTTCATTAGTCCTGAGTACATCAAATTCAAGTAGAATGTTGCACTGTGAATAACTCGGAGTCTTTGGATTTCTACAAATGTAGTTGATATACTGTTCCATTGCCCCCCCCCCCCCTTCTTGTGCAGCATCAGACCAATTCAGAAAAAAACTGATCACGTTGACATCAAAAACATTCTAATTTAACTTTGATCAGTTTCTTCGTTGTGCAAGTTATTTTACTAAAGACGTTTAATTCTGTGTCGGTAATTAAACTTTGTCGCTCATTTAGACCTACCAAAACTTTGAAAGTAGAGTAATAATTACATTACGCAAAAAATTAGTGCTTTATTTATGATTTAATAGCCTGATATAAAATGAAATTCTATTCGACCTTTCAGAACCAAAATGAAATTATTTCGGAAAACGATTGTATTTGCTCCTTCCATACTAATTTCATCAAACCTTGTGACGTTACATCAGAGAAGTATGCGGCAGCAGTAGCTCGTCATACTTCACTTTGCGTAGTGTTTAAAAATGCAGGGGCGGTGTGTGCCGACTGTACGTAAGCAGGCAGGGTACAGGTATTTATAAAGGAGAAACGAATCTATCTCCTCGTATGACACTGTCAAATATTTACTTGTTAAAAAGGCATGTTTGTGAAAATATACGCGTATTTGCTAAACTGCATTAGTGAAACGGTGTTCAACAGCTAGAATTTGTGCTTGCTGCTCAAGTTCCATTCTTGTTAGTGAAATGTTATCCTCATCTGTAAATTTTTGTCCTTCTTAGTCAAACTTTATCCTTGACGGTGAAATTGTTGTAGTGAAACTGTTGTTTTTGCGCGTCCGTGAAACCTCTGGTCACATTGGCTTTAAATGAAGTATATGCTGTCAGCAGCTGCAACACACGAGTCCATCCGATGCGGGTTTACACGTGGAACCATGACAGCAAAAACAGTACCACAAAAACTGAATGCATCAACTAAACCAGGTAAGACATTGCATTACATATAACCTCTTTATTTTTTAGTATGTATGCCTACTTGGTGATCTTGCCAACCTATTTGGTTTTTCCAGGAGTATTTGGAAGGAACTGTATGGTTTTGAATTCTTGCCTCATTATCCCTAGGTCAGCAAGGGGACATTAAGTAAGAAATAGCAGTTTTTAAATACTTTGGGAAAAAGGCTTACATAACACATTACATTTCGTTTCAGTCCTTACTGAGCACTGATGACTTCAGATGAGCAGATTCTCCATCTAAAATCTCCCTCATCCTACCCAATCTGATCACTTTCATAGTTTTTGATGGAGTATAAATTGTGAAATTTCTTGTTATTCTACAGCCTCCTAATATTTCCTAATCTGCAAAAGACATGTTTCAGTATTTGTAAGGTTCTCTTTGAATTATGTCATGATCGAGTGTTTAGCACTTCTTGCTTCATATTCTGGATCTCCTAAATTCAAATCTGAGTCTGGAGACTTGTTATCCTAGCTGATGTTTTATTAGTCCCTCCATGCAAATGCTAGAATAAATCATACCTTAAACTAGGCTATGACAGTTCCCTTCCACATTCTTTGTTTTTCACTATTCATTTTATTCTTCAGGCAAAGTGGAGCAATTGAAGGTATCATTAAATAAACAAAGAAAAAATAAAGTAGTACAAATTTGAACCTGATGCAAAACATTACTTCATGATGAATAATCAGTATATATACAGAAAACTATTGTATTTCATGCAGAACAACAAAATACATCAGCATTAACTACATTGCTGATAAATTTGAAATGTGTAATAGATTGAACTGAATAAAACCATGGTAACTGATCACTATCAGAAAGTGTGAAATGCACATGACTCCTGCATTGCTGTGAGTAACTCCCATCAAAATGGAGATAAGATCCTTATTCAAGATTCACTGTTGATTATGTTCATATGTTATACTTTTTCAGGTAAATCATGTTTTAGGATACATCAGCATCATTCGTTTGTTCACAGATCTCTTCTTGATGCACTGTTATGTTTTTCCAAAAGAATCTAATGGACAATACATATTTTCCAAATGCATTATTCACTGTTTTGTGTGCCTCACAGGTCTAGATGATTATATATTGCAGAAAAATCTACTGTTGTGGATCAAACTGAAATATAAGCATTGCACTGAAGTCACTACACTAGAAATGTTGTTCTCCAGTGCTTGGGGATATAAGATTCCTGTTAGTTTTTTTATGTTACTGCTATATGATGGTGTCCAGTCTTGTGCCTAGTGCTGTAGTGGCTTACTGTTATTTAGTTACTGTTAGTTTCAGTAAAACTGTGGCATAGTTATAATATGACAGGTTCCACTTTCAAGGTTTAACTGTGCGATGTTTCAAAGACTTCACTCTTGCAGCTATTCTGTTGAGCAGTTTGTGTGCCTCATCATAATGTGGGTTAAATTCTTGACGTATTCTATCCAACCAAGCAGAAATTTTTGGATATTCTGGTCTATCGTCATAACCTCCCATTCCTACAAAGTCAATGTTATTTAGTATTAAGCACAAACATTTTATACACAGTCTAATTTTGTCACAGGACAAAATATATTCATGAAGCCAAATTTAGTATTTCGTGATTATTATCTCACATAGAGTATGTATGAATAAAGTACAAAAAATCTTTAGAGCAGCTACAACTTTATTATATTTTCAGTGTTTTTTCTAAAAAGTACTTAGGCCATTCGGTAAAATGGTAGTATGTGTTGTGAAAGTTACTTCTCAAGTTTTAATAATAATACGTGGCATAACAGCCCTCTGAGAGCCAAAGCCGACTAGCTTGACTGCTGGCCTCACGTTCACATGCCTAAGCAGAGGTGAACGATCATACAGCCAGATATAGGGTGACGTGTGGTCAGCAGGACAAACCCCCAGCCATTGCTAGTTTTCATGACCGGATTACACTACCCATTGTAGCTCCCCAATTTGCTCATGATGCTGGGTTGGCACCGGTCCCATACACTGGTCGAAAATCTCATGAGAAATTTCTTTCCCCAAGACTCGAACCAGCGCGCATGCCGTATCACCGGTCCGAAGCATGATGCCTCAGACCACACGGCTCAAGTTTTAAGGACCCTAAATAACAATATTTTTAAAATTCTGTTTATCCAGAGGGTAACTTTTAATATAGAGTAACTGGACAGATGAACACATGCATGCATATGAATGTATGTATATATAGCACATAATTGTACATAAATATCGACAATAAACTAGAAATTCAAGGATACAGATTACTGACTTACCTAGTTGTTCCACTTCACAAACTCCAAGTAAGTCAGCAATTGTGATTGTGTTTGCAACTAAATATGGTTTATCCCTCAGCCATACATTCTCAATAAGACTTAATGTTGTTTTCATTTTTTCTTCACATTCCTTAACTTTACTAGCATCTGCTGGATTTCCAGTAATAAGGGGTGCCAGATACTGCTTGGAAATTAATAACATAACATTGAATTACATTTAATATGGTCTAATTTCAATTATCTAGAGTTTGGGTAAGAAGTAATGAAAAGTGAAAACATCAGACATAATACAGAAGTATGCATTATATTTTAGTGTTCAGAAGAAATTTGTTACCTTTTTTATATATTTAATGTGCCGTTTCATATATGAAATCTAAATAAACAATTTGGACAATGCTTCTAGGTACAAGTGTAAACAATAATTGCCTGTTGTATTAGCAAGACGACTGTCAGTGGTTAGTCTCTCAAAACATAAGTTTAAATAAAAAAACTATTCTGTGGCAATTATCTGATATCAGATTTCAATAAAATCATACCTGAGGATGGTTTCAGGATATCAAACTTCAATACATACCTAACCAAGGGTGATTAAGGTTCAATAAAATGCTACATATTTGGAACCTTTCACCACCACATTAATTAGAATATTGATTTATTTCAATATGATTTAAATTTATATTAATTTCAAGGGTGCTTTGACAGTACATGGTTTTAAAAAGTGTGCACTTGTTTGCCAGGGAGTCATAAGAAATAGATTCTCTTCATATTACTTCAAAAGCAGCAGTATGTGTGTTAAACAGCAATATATTAAGACATTTTGAAGGATAGCAGTGAAACCCACCTTAATCTGGAAGAATGAAAAACAGTTCAGTCTTGTATTCAAGTGGTGCCATTCCAAGTACTCATCTATTTTAGCCTGTTGTTTACTATCCTTTGGATACCAATGGGCTGGAACATCTCTTTCACGGCATAAATAGCGAAGTATTGCAACACTATGAAATTCTTTAATGATCACTGTTTGAACGCATTGTTTAAACATTCAGTTATGTATCTCCAACATATGGTATAAGAAAGTGTTTTGGATTAAGTCTGGGGTAACAGAATGAGAAAAGTTCAGGATTAAGTCCACACAGGTCAAGCTCGCAATGAAATTAAGTACAGCCCTTTGTGATGTTCAGATAATATTAAACATTTTATCAATTCTTATTTTCTCATATACAGAAAAGAGAAACTATTGTAACCAAGAATTTTGGTAGCCTGTAGCCATACAAATAAGTTCATTTTGATAGGTTCATATTACACAATTAATGTACACAGAATTTTTCTTGTGTAAGTTACTGGCTCCCAAGTATTAATAATAATAATAATAATAATAAAGCTGCCCACTTGTGGCCTAGATCTGTAATAAATAAAGCCCATCTCTGCATTTTACAGATTTCTCTTAATCCTTGGAATTATTTTCATCACTACAATTTTGGAAATACAGTAGATTCTGGTTAATTTGGCCACCGGTTAATTGGGGCAGCCATTTATTTGGGACAAATCTTAAAGAACAAAAACAAATCGATTAAATAACCAGAATTTGCTTTGCTTATTTAGGGCATCATGCTGTTTAATCGGGACAGTGAGTGCTAGATGGTGTGCATATGGCATGGAGGATTCAGACAGTGTAGCGATTCTGCTTGCAAGCAATAAGCAGCAAGACCATTCAGAACTGCTTTGTCCACTGTGGTTTTAAGCATTCAGGCTTGGAGATGTCAGATACGACCGATAGTGAAAATTACGACATTTTGGAAGTGCAATACGTCAGAAAATATGAAGAGTTTGCATACATCTTCAATATCACAATGAAAATGAAGATTATGAGGATGCAACTGTTGAACAAACAGAAGCAAAACACCAAAAGACATCAGAAGATCAGGAAAGTGATGAGGATGACACACCTGAGCTTGACTAACCAGAATGCCAGGAAATTTGTTGTTGGATTACGACGCTACTTCATGCAGGAAGGCAATGAAGGCAGTCCTATATCTGCACTAGATACCTGCGCAGATTTTGTTCATTTGCAGTCAATCGAGAGAACACGGCAGGGGACACTTGATAAATTCCTCCATCATTAACTGTTAAGAACTACATACATTAAATTTAAATTGTAAGATTTGAGGTTTTCACAGCGGTGAGTATGAAGATTTCCGTCTTCTGGGTTGTTGTGCTGTGTAGTCTGGTCGATGTGAACCAACGTTTCAGAGGTCATACTTCCTTGGTCACCACCCTGATGACGGAGGCAGTATGACCTCTGAAACGTTGGTAACATCGACCAGACTACACAGCGCAACAACCCAGAAGATGGAAATCTAAATTTAAATTGTTTTTAGTGTAAATATTTTTCTCTGATCTGTACCATTTGTTCTAGAATTCATTTACAGTATGTTGCTCAATAAACGGGAGTTTGTCTTTTGTTTTAAACCTTTTCAACTATTTATGTGGAACTTCGCATAGTTGGGGCAGCAGCTTAATTGGGCCAAAGTGGTCCCGATGTCTCCCAATTAACCGGAATCCATTGTAATTAGGATGATAGTATTAGTGAAGAAAAAAATCTAAGTTCAAGGTGGCTGCTGACTGCTACTCAATTTACATGATCAAACCATTATTTAAAAGACATTAAATGAGTTATGCATTTAATACAATACTGTTCCATAAACCAAGAGACAAGTCTTTCTAAGGTGACACGCTGTTTGCACTACTGTACTGGCTCATTATTGTGAGCTGCTGTTTTCCAAATCTTCCATTTGTCTCTTCTACATACCTTTCTTTTAGCACAAAGCCATCATCATCAATGACAGGTATTTTGTTAAATGGATTTAACTTCAGAAATTTGTCACTCTTGTGGTCCTCTGCCAAGAAATTAAAGAAACACTATTAAAGTAAAAGCCAGTTGGACATCTAATAAGAAAGTGACATTATGTACAACTTAAATGCATGCCAAAGGAATAATAAATTCTATTTGTTAAATAAAGATTTCATAAATATAAAATGTAAGCAATTGTCAAAATCTAGAATATATGTTGTATAATTTGTTAAATTCTTTACCTGTGAGCTTACCTTTCAACACATTAATTAATATGCTTTGATAAGGTATTTTATTAATTGATAAGAAGAGTTCTACTGCTCTAGATGGTTGTGATAACAAGCTGCCATACAGTTTAAGCAACACTGTCATCCTAAAGAATGTTATGGAAACATGGTCAAATCCTATATTCTATAGCCAAGATTCATATTATTTTTCAAGTATGGCTGTAGTCATCAGAACACAGTACTAAAACTGGTCTGGTCTTGAAACTAATATATGAAAATAAATAAACAGATGAACAGACTACTTCTTCACATAGCATAGATGCCATTAGTTTATCCTAAAAGAAATTCAGGGGATCACAAATATTAAAGGAAGGCTGGAGTAGAGTAGAGTTTATTTACATTCCATAGATCCTTCTTAGGACTCAACCAAAGGATGTAGAACATGGGAAAGGAGTGTGCTATTGTACTTTTGTGTCTTGTGTGAAACAACAAAAGGAAAAAAAAACATATTAAGTTAAATATCTGCCGTTTCTAAATAACAAATATTTCACTGGGACGTTTTGTAAAACTACAGCAAAAGTGTTGGTAATTAAATACATGAAGAAATTGATTTCATTTTCATATAAAAAATTAAACACGTTTCACATCATAATCACTGTTTGGATCACAATTTCCATCAGCTCGTCTCGACCTCATTATACGTTTTTTTTGCCGTAAATAGGACTTTTTTGCAAAAATAATTCTAATCCATGGAACGGATATATCACGTAAATCTCTCTTTATAGGCATAATACTGTTTCCTAGAAATGAGTTTAGAGATGTTCGACATTTGTCCCATCGAATTAGCGTTTTAAACTGGGTGCTTGAAAAATAAGTGCTAGATTATTTATGAAGCTCACGTAATAAAAAGAGTGAGGTTAAGACGTGAGAAAATTGGTATCTGCCGTAGAAATGAAGTGATTAATTACTGAAAATATATAGAAAACTATGCGTCATTTGAAAATATTTAGTGATATTTGTTCATTCCTGCCTTCCCAACAAAATGCGCCAAAACTATAACTATTAATTTGTATATCGACCACGTTTCATCCTCAACCACTGATCGCCAATGTCACCAGTCGACGGTTACACTGTTAATCCAGAAATACATCATTACAACAACAAATTCCCTTGGAAGAACTGCTGTGCAAACACTTCATGCTATATTTATTTTGAAAATAAGAACATTAAGTATGAACGTTTTATTCGACTACAGCTCAAATAAATAGTATATTATCTGTTGTTTAATGACCACACATTTCCTATGTTTACCACCTTAACCTAATCACCATTATCAGTTACCTTTATCAACAATTTAATTCAAATGTCATTCCTTCCATTTGCGGCATAGGTAAAAGTGCTTTTGGCCTACAAGTGCATCAGCAGGTAGCAAATGTCTAAAGTTACTTCTTTCACTGCCTGTACAGTACATTATCAATTTTATCTTTCTTGTAAATTTAATAAATATTCTGTTTTCATATAATCTTGTAATGTCTCATACACAACAGGCTTTATGAAAACTTGACACTTTAAATACATAAACGAACATTTGTGAATTGTCTCTCTCTGGTAGGTAAATACCATAACTTATAGCCTTCTACTGCAATAAGCAGTAGGCCTATCTTTTTTAATGATGGGTACAAGTTGCAACAAATAATCAAAATCACACACTTGACATCCTGGTAATGTTTCTAAATGGAAACAGTGCTACCATAATGTATGATGTGCATTAACCAACTAAGAGGCAGCTGATGGCTTGACCACATACAGCCTTTATAGAAACATTGTAATGGAGTACAGTCATGTTCAGGGATTAAGGTATGGAACAAGGCAAAAGCATAGGATGGTATTTTTCATCCTGATAATGCAAAACTTGTTAAATTCTCTCTACTGATAAACCATTATTGTGCATTTTCAGGAACATATTTCTCTTAACATTAATAATGATAAATTACCAGATATTACGTAGCCATATAATTAATTCATTTTACAAAAAATAACCCTCTAAAACTGTATTGTTTACATTACAAAATGTTCTGCCTCATATCATCATAATTAATTCCACAAAAAATGTAAACAAGAAAGACATTTAATCAGGAGTGCTTACATAAATAGAAACATTAAGGTAACAGTAAAAGTTCAACAAGATGATATGTTGATTTTTGTCCATTCATAACTGTGACTTCATAGCCATCTTATTAAGGATGCGGTGTGCTTCATTGTAATATGGATCGAGATCTTGACACACCTTTTCCATCCAGGCAGCAATTTTGGGATATTCTGCTCTTGCATCATAACCTGCAATTCCTAACAAGCACATAACACAAAAATAATAGCTTCAACAAATTAAATTCGAACATTTAGAATGCTATGTGAAATAAAACTATAACAAATTAAACAATTACAACGTTAAATTATCAAATAGTAAACTGCAAAGAACTATGACTTTGTAAGAAGTGTGGTCTTCTGGGTTGTGATAAAATGCAGTCTTGTAGATGGTTACCATCATTTTGGAGGACTGTACACATTATGTTCCCCAGAAATATTGGTATTCACCTACAAGATTATACAGCATCCTAAGTAAGATGACCTTCATGATTTTCATAATGCAAAAAATATATCAGACAAGTTAGTAGTGAAGAAACTAAAGAACTCACTTGGTTGTTCTATTTCACACACTCCCAACAAATCAGCAATGGTAATTTGATTGCCAGTTAAATATGGTGTATTTTCCAGCCACACATTTTCTATGAGACCCAGTGTTGTTTTCATTCTTCTTTCAAATTCGGCAACTTTCTTTTCATTTGGTGGTTCACCTTTAATCAGTGGTATTAAGAACTAGAAGCAAAAGGTACATGCATTTCATTATGTTTGATGCATATGAAAATTATAAAAAGGAAGGAAAATTACTAGTTCATGCTGTCTATCAAGACACTTGTCTTTGGCCTCATGCATTTTATGTTTTAAAAGAATATCTCACAGGCTTCAGTATTACTAGTACTGCCAGTAAATGTATTCATGTAATAATATACATTTGATACATAAGTTAACAATCATTCATCAATTGTTATGAAACTAAACACTTCATGTGGACACCATGTTGTTATTTTAATTTTCCTAACAACTTGATAAATTAAAGTTTGTATTTTTCAAAGAATTATCACCACACAAAACTTCCAGATAACACATTTAAAATTTATAATGTTATGTATTAGATAGTGTAATTCCTATTTAACAAATTCAAATAGTTTCCAGTATGATACTGTTTATAATAAGATGGCACAGTTTTTCCATAGCATGCTGTTTATAGTTTTACAAAAGTCAGTCAATTAGCATATATAATATTCTTGTCTGTAAATGGATACACACATGCATCTGAATAATAGGTCACTGAAGTGTAAAATGACAAGAAATATAGTGACTGCAATTTCTTTTATACATATCTAATGTTGATGTTTAAAAAAAAACCACATTTCAGGAGCTGGTGCTACTTTTGTTTTCAGGTAACAAGTGGGCAAAATTCATAGCTGGAGGTTACAGACTGCAAAGACAAGAATGTTAGGATTACTCCACTGAGTTAGATTTCAAACTTTTGCAGTTGTACAATCAAGTACCATTTCTTCCATTAAATGGTGTTTCATGTTTGAAATTCAACAGAATGCAGAAAAAATGGACTCTGAATGGAAAAATCACAGAGATCAGTTTATTCCCTGTTTCCCATGTTCCCTTAGAAATGTTAATTTAAACTTCCCTATCGGCTAGCTGCACTTACCGTAAATATTAAATCTTCATTAGCTGTTTCCAGAAGTTTTGTTTTAAACTCACCTTATGTTGAAAATACATAGAACAATTCAACCTTGTGTCCAAGTGCTGCCATTCTAAATACTCATCCACCTTAGCCTGTTGCTTATTGTCTTTAGGGTACCAGTGGTCTGGAACATTTTTCTCACGACACAGGTAGCGAAGTATTGCAACACTAAGAAGGAAGATTTTCTCCACAATTTTATTTACATTTTGCATTGTAAAGTGTTAAAACCAGTGAGTAGTCTACAGTGGTGCTTATGCATCATGCCATGAAGATATGTGGAGGAATGGAGGCAAAGCTCCAAACATTCTCAGTCTTAAAACTAGATGGAAAGAGAAAAGAACTAAAATCGTCAATATTAGAAGTAATGCCTCTTAATTTGATCTTTGAAGGTAATATATTAACTTTATATATGTTTTATTTAGATGACATTCTCGCATAGTGTTTTGAGAAAAATAGAAATTGCTGCCAACATGAAATACATTACTGCCAACACCATTAAATACTATGTTAATACAATGAACAATGAAGCTGCAAGAATTGCCATATAATTAAATCAACATACCTCTCCCTCAGAATAAAACCATTATCTTCAATAACTGGGACCTTCTTCAGTGGATTTAACTTCTCATACTCTTCA
Organism: Zootermopsis nevadensis; assembly: GCF_000696155.1. The sequence goes on along the minus strand of NW_019060000.1, from coordinate 200,623 downwards.
GACAAGTGTTCTCCTGCCAAACAGTAACACAACTTCAACTAATACTTACTTGTATAAATAACAAAAGACTTAATATATTTGTATCCTTATAATTGTATTACTACTGAAATGGTACTGAGTGAATATTTTCTCTTTTCACGAATTCACAGAACTTATTCTAGTTCTCATAAATGTTATCCCATAGCTCTTTTCCTCAGGGCAGTGTAATAACTTTCATTACCTTTTGATAGTAGTGTTAAGTTTTGAAAAAGGCAATTTCCATTAGAAGGTGCTGTCTTTACCAAGAAATGATAAAACATTTCCGTTCTAAATAATTAAACTGTATGTTATACCAGAGTTCATCTGCAGGCATATGTAGCAAGTTATCAGCTTGGCAATTGCTATTTGTTACTGGTTGGCTTTGTTTAAATATGAGACTGAAAGTTTCCCTCTCTATAAAAAACTATAATTCTGTAAAATGAGTTTCTTGTCTCATCAAAATGGTTTTTTAAACAACTATTATGTCACCTGAGATGCATATTAGAATTGTTGGACCACCATTAATAATTTATTTATTTACTTTGTATTCTATTATTTTAGTTATGTTAGCATTTTTTGCAGTGAAATGTGTTGATTTCTGGTTAGCAAAAGACATTCGGCTGGTGATATGCACAGCAAGATTTGATATCATAACACCCACCCATAGGACAAAATCCTTGGAAAATGTATGTATAGATAGGTCATCCCAAGAGGGTGTAGTCATAAAAAATGTGAGTGATTCTACATAATAAGCATTTTATGTTAGCAGCACAATGAGTTCAAATCCACATTTTATATTAGAAGCATAACATATTCAAATCAGAAGAGGATAGTCTTCTGAGATGTGACATGTAGTATGGCAGAAATTGACTGATGTTTCAGAGGTACTTACTGTCTCCATCATCATCACCACCACCTTGATCATGGAAGCAGTAAGTACCTCTGAACATGGGTCATTTTATATCAGATTACATGGTGCAATACCCAAGAAGACCGTCATCTTCATACTCACCACCATGAGAACCTGAAATCTCACCTTATTTAAATCAGTTATATAGCATTATTCTAAAATGTCTAGTCCACTCACCAACATATTAAAAATTGTGACAGAAAGTTTGTATATATGACAGCCTTAGTGACACACTAAAGAGAATTTTTGAGTGAAAAAACTACCAATAGTTCTGAGCATAACAGTTGAGCATAATAAAGCCAAGCGCATAAAAACTGATCATACAACCAAAAAAGAGTTATTTCTAAATCTGTAACTATAATCTGGAATCACAACAGAAACCACCCAGTTTGGGACTTGTATACATGCATTAAAGTATTATATAAGCAACAGTGTAAATAAAATTAAGGTTAACAAATTCATTGGTTTTTAACAACCCCTCTCTAATGAGTTGTGGTTACTGTTTTAATACAAATTAATAAAGTAAATACAAATCAAACCATCTCATGATATCCTGTGCTTAAGTTATGACATGCATGTGAATTGTGGTTTTCTGAGTTGTAATACCATGTAGTCTTGTAAGTGGTAACCAATGTTCTGGAGTACAATATCTTATACCCTGATGATGACAGTGATACTTTTCTATTAAATGCTGATAACCACCTACAAGACTATATGGCATCATAACTTGGACCACAATTCACATTTTCACCACCACATAACCTCAAGTCTCATAAAACTTGTACACCTAAAAAGTTATTACTGCACATTCTGTATTATCCAGCACCATACCTTTTGCCATATCCACAAATTTAAACTCATGTGGTATTTGATTTGCTTTTAACAACATAAAGACGGCTCGAGATGGTTGTGATAATAAATTGCCATAAAGTTTAAGAGGCATCTTCAAACCCTGAAAAATAGTATTGAACTGATGAAAATATGAGAAAAAATGTTTACATTAATAAAATCCATGGACAGCTTCACAATATGGTGACATCATTTGCCTGTTAAATTTGTATTTGCAGTAACTATTGTATTGTACCCTTTCTAATTAAACTGTTATTCAATTTCAATTCCACTATAATACAAATATCATTGGAACTAATGCAGTGGCTCACTATATTGTAAAGATTTACCAACATTTATTATTAAAATAACATTAGACTGCTATGATGTTTGTCACTATGCACCACAAAGAGTTGTCTTGAATCATCATCCCAATACAGGTAATTAATAAGCAAGTTTCTTCATAAACCTTTCCAACTTAACAGTACAATCTGACACTGAAGACATAGATTGTTTGCCCAATTAAATCTATTGTCATCTGCAAGTATGACTGACATTTCTCAAAGCATAGCTAGTTCGTAATTTTGTATAAATTGGTTTGATCCAATTAAACGTAAGTTGTTTTGTAATCATGAACGTCTAGAGTTGTGTAAAGGTAAAAGTGTTGAAACATGGACTGCATAATATTTACATTTTTATAACCTTAAAAGAATGTGAAACAGTTCCACTGATCTTATGTCACTGCCCTGCTGCACATGATGTACAGAAATAGAAGCATTATAATTGGAAATTCAGTGAATGTAAATTGATTTCTTGTATGTAGTTACCATAAAAGTAAATTGCCTGCAAGCCTGTTGGTTTTAAAATATTTTGTTAGATCGTAGATGCTATAGAATTATGAAATCGTGATCGATAGCATAGATAATGCTATCATAGATCGATAGTGATCATAGATGATCACAATCGACTAGAAACTATCAAATAATTAGATTGGTGAAATCTGTTGAACATTACATAACATTTGAAAACCGAACGGGCTCCCCACCCAAAACACTGAAATGGTCACCATTTTTGGTGGGAGTTCAGAGATTCTCAACGCGTGACCAATGATATGTTCGGCAAGGACACGTTTAAGTAATATACTGTATCAGTGTGTAAAAAGAGGGTATGAGTGAGGACGTCGTGAAAGACAGTGACGGCGCAGATTACCACCTGCAATGGCGTTCTCATTGTCCCACCACACGGCATTACCTATAATAATCATAACATTGGCATTACCAGTTGTATGAAATTGATAAAAAGAACTGTGGACTAATACCTAGTCTCATGAAAATCCGTTGATCGTTTTCCGTGTTTTTCATGGTCAAAACTGTAGCTCATACAGTTGAATTTTATATATTTACAATTTATTTAATGACGCTTTTTCAATTGCTCAGATTATATAGCGTCGAAAGAGGATGTGAAAGAAAGCGATGCTGTCCAGGCATTTGCCTGGATGGAATGAGGAAAACCACGCCAAGTAAAGATAGCCTGTCTCCGGGCCGAGATTTGAACCCGGGACCTCCCGAATACGAAGCATTATTAACCATTTGACCACGACGTTCGGTCGTGAGGGTAAAAGACGCGATTGGCAGACGGATATGAATGGGCCCATTTGGAATTGTTCGCTAAGTAAAAGAGCAAACAGCGCCTATAAGTAGAAACAAGATTTTATAAGAGCTAGTATAAATCATGCGACTTTGTGTTGCACACCTTTACGTGCTGGAATTTGTGGTATATGAGAAATATGTTCGTCGCACTCATAAAATTTAATTCTGGTCTGCAGCTGAGGACAATATATGGTATTCCATGATGATGGATTTTAGGCGTAATGCGAAACCCAAAACATGTGCTAATTTTCGTCAATATATTTTATTGACGTCTAATACATTCCACGCTGCAGCTGAGACATGGACACAGCGATTTTTTGTAACGTGAAGCATGTGACGAATACCTCTTGCTGTAACAGAATATTACGTTACCTGCTATAACGTATGTGAGCATGAATTTAAAGAATGATTGGATGGTAACATTCAATCTGAACTGTAAGGTCATTTTACGATACCTTGCTCTACATCAATTCTCGCGCAACGCGATTGTCTGTTTTTTTACCGTTAGTATGGGGGATATGACGTTCATATCAGCCATTGCAGTATCAGATTCTTATGGAAATATATTCCGCGTTTTGAATGACAAATTTCTCAATAAAACCAATTTGTTATGGATTTAGATGAAAACACTAACGTACTAGATGAAGTAAGTAGCGTATTAATACTAAGTTAATTAAATGTGACTTACTTTTTTCTTTCAGTAGCAATATATTTTAAAATAATACTGTATACAATGGAAACAATTCAGTCATATGTTATTCACCTTCAATCGTGCAATCATTTCAGGTTGAAAATCTTTTCAAGAAGCTAGAATTGCTCCCAGACAATCTTAAACGAGCCGCGTTTAATAAAATTAAAGAAAAGTTGCCATTTCAAGATAAAGCACATATTGAACTTTGTAAGTACTGTATAAACTATAAAATTATAATACATTTTAGGATTTTTAATGTATTTCTGTAAGTGACATAACCTCATTTATTGGTGTTTATCATTGCAGTCAAAGATACTGATATAAAAGGTAAAAGACGTCCAGGAAGAAAGCGCAAAGTCCAGGTTTGTGAAAATGTATATGATGAAAAGAAGAAAGCTGAAATTCAATGGTTTTCAGAAAACAGGGAAACAGGTAAATAGACATTTCGGTCAGTGAAACATATTACAAAGAAGGAAAGACAACCAAGAAAGTTTGAGAATTGCATGTTTAATTACAACACCAGTGTAAGTATTGTTAATTTAGATCACCTCATTTTAAATCACTCTAGTTTTCTGTTAGTGACAAATAGCAGTTCAGCATTCCATCAGGTGATCCAGTTTTGAAATGTTTATATTGAATGCAAGTATTGTGATGGACAAAGCTGGACAGAAATATTGGTTTTGTAGTTTTCTTCCCTCAAGATGTCATTTATGTTGTCATTCCTTTGCACATTATCACTCTCAATGTCATCATCAAGTGTTGTACATTTGTTTCTTTACTTTTTTTACATGAATGTCATGCACACTGTTTTATTTTCAAGTTTATTGTACCTTCAAACAGTTGTGTGTGGTTTTTAATGTATACTTTATTTATTGTAACATGTTCTGTTCCTGAGTTCAGTTTTAAGTGTACTGTGTTTATTTTACTTCAGTCCATATCATAATTCTTGGGATCCATGAAATGCTTGTAGTCTATTAGTCCACATAAAGTGTTTTTGACGTAAATACGTCTATATGGAAGGGTCATTCCTCAAAAAAGTGTTACGAAAAAGTGACAGGAAAATGTGTAAGATCCGTATCAACAAATCGACAACAATGTGTAAATATTATCCGACAACAATGGTCAGCTTGAAGGAGTCTGAGATTTTAGTACTGACTCCACAGCCCTGTTCATAACCATTGTTTTTTTTAACTTTGCTTAAGAATGTATCATCAGGAACACCAAAGAAAACAAACAGATTAGGTTTGAATGAGACATGAGCTTCTGGTCTTTGCTGATGATATTAATTAATTAAATGAAAATAAATATTGCAGAGAAAATTAAGTAGATAATAAATCCTTTACAAACATATCTTTCTTCAGCTCCTGTGAAATTAAAGCTGTCCCACAATACACCATGTAGGCACTTGAGGGGAGAGGTGATGTAGCTCCATGTTGTTCCATGGATTCTTCAGTCCTAGAGATTTATGCCAGCTTTATACATATTTATTGAGACTTATTTATAGGTAAATATGTCTTAAAATGTTTCTCTGTTTTCATTTGTGTACAGAGTATGTGGTTGAAGATGTACTTACTAGCAGAGGACGCAGAGCAAAAAGGATCAGTTATGCTCACATGCATGGATATGGGAAGAACCATGAAGATATTAATGAAAGACCAAGGAATCTCAATGAAGAAAAGAAGGAAAAAAAAGAAATTCAGTATTTTGATAGTAATATTATTGACATAGTATTGCCAGTAAAAAGACCAAGAGTGTATTCAAAAAAAATTATTAATGTAGAAATTAAAGAACAGAACATAAATCCTAACAATATTGTATCCAATGCAGAGATTTCAGCTACAAGAACAGATGAGGCAAATGAAGTTATAATACCTAACAAACCAGTTTCAGTAGTACATAGTAGCGCAGAATGCATTGAAAATGAAAACTCTGAAGTGGTTGATGACCCTTCTGCAGTTCCAGAGGAAGCACAGACAGAAATTTCAAGCTGCTCAGAACAAGATAATGTAATAAACCATAGTGAAAGTGGCTCTGAGAAAGAAAACAAAGTTGGGAAAGGTAAGAAGATAATCTGATTCAGTACATAAGAGCTTGGATAAGGATACCTGATGTTGCTGGCTGTGTCCAGCCAACAAATGACAGATTCCATATATTGTGTTCAGCTTCAGTCTGTTTATGAAAGTTGTCATTATACTGTATCTTAAGGCAGCTGAATTCATTCCACACATTCACACCCTGTTTCTTTCATATCTGTTTTAATATTATTCTCTTGCATACACTTCAACACTTTACTCTTTATTTTTTAACTTGTGTCATGTGGGAATACAGAATTAAACTCCGGTACTCAGTGACTGCAAGCTGAACTTTCTGGGGTATAATGATATGCTAGTCAACATGATCACCAAGACTGTAAGTTGTAGTGCATGGATAATGAAAGTTAAATATCGGTTTCTACTTACGTATGTTATTAAATACAGCTGCTTTGTTTCAGGTGTGCAAAGAAGTTCACACATCACATCAGGATCAATCATTTGGAAAAGGCGCAAAGTTCCTCGAAACAGTAGCTTGTCTTGCCAAGACTGTAATTTCATGACAAGTAGCAGGTCATTATTAGAAATTCATACTCGTCGCCATACTGGAATTAAACCTTATGTGTGTCCAGACTGTGGCAAAGCTTTCCAGCAATCATCAGGCTTGAGTAAGACTTATTTTAATGTCCTTATTTTACTACCTTAGGGACTTGTTTTTAGTAACAAAGTTCTTTCTTGTGTAATTTCCTAAATTGACCACAAACTATCGATTTATTTCCATATGCTTGTAATTTAATATTTTTCTCTCAAAGTAATAACAAAATCTATGTTGAAGATTTTACTTATAATACCATCTAAGAAAGTAACATATTTATATTGTGATTATTCATCCTTTAGAATGTTCTGTTACTAGAAGTTATTGCACTGTTCTGATTTTCAATTTTTGTAACACAGATGTTCACATGAAACGTCACCGAGGCCAGAGAGATTATCCTTGTGATTATTGTGAATATCGAGCATATACAAAAGTGGACAAATTGCGTCACATGACAATTCATACAGGTGAACGAAATCAAGTTTGTCAGTACTGTGGCAAAGCATTTGCCAAGGACTCAACACTTCGAGAGCATGTTCGGAGTATTCATGAAAGGCCTTTCAAGCATGTATGCAGTGAGGTGAGAACTCTCACATTGTAATCTTTTATTACTGTAATTATAACAGTATTTAATCTGGATTAATATAGACACATCAAATCAGTAAGGTACCTAGGGTGAGATATGATATGGTTGCAGTGATGACAACACTTCAGTTTACTTTTTATTGAAGAAGAACTTTTGGATGAGATAACTACAGAAACCAGTCACTGTGCAAGTCAGTGTTTAAATACACAGGCAAATGGCATTGGCAAAGATGGCAATAATTGATAAGAAGTTATTATAATTACGTGTATGAAGATTGCTGTCTTCTGGAAAGTTGCTCCATGTAGTGTGGTAGATATTGATCAGTTTTTCAGAGGAGCCTACTATTTTCATCATCACCCTGAGCAGCAGTAAGCTGCTCTGAAGTGTCATTTAATATCTACCATACTACACAGTACAAAATCCCAGAAGATAAGACATCTTGTAAATAATTTGTGGCACCCCAGTAACAGTGATGAAATGTGGGTACTTTTTGGCATTGTCATGTTGAAGAGAATTGTGAAGAAGCCTATGTAACAGGAGTACTGGATGAAACATACTGTGATTTACACACCTTTCCTCGAAAGAATTAACTGAAAAAGAATTTGCTCTTTTCATACACTGAAGAATCTGACATTGCAACATATCCAATTCCTAAACTGACTAAAGTGTGATCTGTTTTTAGAACATGCGAGTATTATTTATTATACACCTGAATGAGACATCACTGTTGATGGAAATCTACTGCTGTAAAGTAGGAAGCTATTGGTTGCAGTAAATCTCATTGAATTGAGATGGATATGGAATGCACATGTCTTTGCAAGTCAGAAACTGGGTGTGCTTGGTCCAGTATAATTCAGTTTGAAGTTCAAAGATGATAAGTTATATTGAAAGACAAAGAGGACCTGGTATTAATTAGCACCCTCTATGAGTGTGAAATGATTGATGTAAACAAATGCATAAAGAAATGTACACCTGTAATTTACTATAGCAATGTTATAGGAGGAACTGACAGGGTAGAAGAACTTTTGATAAACTACACAGTCCCAAGGAAAAGAGGCAACACTATACTACAAGATGATCTTTTACCATATGAAACTTGTGCTATGGAATTCTCTCAAATTGTGGTAATTAAGAAGGTTATGGAAAACCGCTGTCCATATGTCAATCCTCAGAAGCATGTTGGAAGGGAAAATACTACATGCTCATGCTCATAGGCTGAGAGAGCAAGAGACACTTCCCAGAATTTATCTCCTGCTGAGAAGATGAATCCAACTTGCCAGTGTGCTGTGTGCACCAAATAAAGAGAATTAAAATAGAGACTAGATAATATTATACAAATTGTCATGTGCCACGGTGTGTTACACCATGCTTTCATATAACACAAGTAACATCTATTTGGACACCTGAGATATCTCAGGATAACAATGAAAAGTTCTTATAAGGTACTTATTGTTTCTTAGTTATATAATTTAAAAGGAGGAGGTATATACATTGCATTATTTATCTTTGTAGTACATACATTTGGAATAAAAGAATACAATTTTTTGGGTCATCCTTATAAAAGAAAGGGCAGTGGGTAGAGAGTTTTTAGAAAAAATGTCCAACTACACGTGGAATATTAGTCTGTTGTAATGTGTATTTTATGCATTTTATGTGGAACTTTAATGGTAGAATTGTAGAAAGTTTTTCATTTACCAATGTACTCCATTTTAATCATACTGTTCAAGGAAAATTTTCTTTCTGTAATTGAGAATTTACTTGAACTTCTTTATGTTTTGACAGCCATAGTATATAAAATAAAGCAATGTCATCCATGTGCATAAGCATTATTTTATGAAGGTATGTAGGGAACATTCTTCACCTAGGCATTACATACAGATGAGAGCTTAATGCACCAATGGCTACCCATTGGTTGGAGGCTGCTTAGGTCCTGCAGCCAATATGAGGTGGCAGAGAAAAATCCTGATGTACTGAAATTGAATTCTAATTGTCCAGCTTATAAGCAGCCACTTTCTATCATGCTGCTCTGATGCATAACAATGGTGCATAGCTGTGTTTTCCAATTATGATTAGTATTAATTATTAATATTAAATTCTTCCTGTATCAAGCCAGTATTGCTGTGCACTGTCCATTGGTGGAACTGTGTTCAGTTATACTGGTCATTAGACTGAAATATAGTTTATATTTTTACAATTGTAATTTGTAGAGTTTTCACAAAGAATAAATGGTTTGATCGTTCATCAGTAATGCACAGTTCATAAATTATCATTGTTTATGTTTTCACTTGTTTGCATAGTGTGGTTTTACAACATATCGGGCCAATAACTTGAGAGTACATGTGCGCATGAGGCATCGTGGGGAGTACAACAATCATGTGTGTCCAGTATGTGGTGCACGTGTTAAACAGCGGAATGCATTCCTTGAACATATGCGTGCACATACTGGGGAGAAACCATTCAGGTATCTTGTTAATGTTAATGCTAAACTATTATTAATAGTTTAGCAAAATTCAAATGATTATTATAACCCCCCCCCCCCAAAAAAAAAAAAAAAGGGGGGGGGGAAAGGAAATAGTTGTCCTTTCTGGTCCTGTTTTGTTAAGCGATAATGTCCAGTACATTTGTATGTTAAATTTTGATGGACAGTTGACATGTGTACGCGAATTTGAGTACACAGAACATTCTTTTTCTTGTATTTTAGTTGTAGTGCTATTGTCCAAAGACCATATACACTCTCCTCTTACCTTTCTTCCTTGAAAGTCACTTGTTAAAATAAGAATTAGTTTTCCATTAACTGAAGGGTTATTATTAGAAGTATAGTGATCTAATACAATATGTAAAGGAAAGCAAATACATATAACAGACACATTTATTTGTTGTAATTAACAGTGATTAATTTTAAATGTACAACATTAATTACACCAGAGTAAAAATGAAAAACGCAAGTATATAAAGAAAATAAATTGAAGTGGCCCTGTGCAACATTTACTGTCTCATTGGTAGAAGTTGATGCCTTAGGTTCAGATATTTGACTTTGGCATATAGTGAACATTCATTGTACATACCACAAGTAGGATATTTTTAAAATTTGCTCAAAGAAAAAAGTGTACATTTGTAAATGATTATAAAACAAAGAACTCATGTACATGCAAAAAATGTGTTGAATTTGCAATTATTAACTTACTCTATGGTTCAGAATCTTTCTTAAGCTGTTGATTATTCAGCTGATCAAGAAATTCCCCATTTTATGTTGAACCAAAATTGTTGCCACAAGTTTACAGTTACATCTTACTTCTTTAAGATTTGTTTTATGTTACCCTCTGATCTATGTCTAGGTCTCTCAAGTAGTATCTTGCCTGCTGACTGCAGTTTTATGACTAGATGCTGATATTTTAAATTCATAGTTTTAGATGTGTCTCAACTTATGTAAGTTTGTTTTTAGCAGTGATTTCTCTGCAGCTGTCAATTGTAGAACAGACAGTATGAAAAATTCTGTATATTTTTAATTAATATTGCAGTAGTTTTTCCTGTCTCTGTAATTGATCTTGGCAGTGTAGCATTTCAAGCTTTAGAAATTATGTGTGCTAGTATATTACATGTACTGTGGTTCAGAATCAGTATTTGTAAGTTGTATTTGAACACAAGGAATTCCAGAATAAAGAATTTCATTTTTATTCTTTATTATATCTTTAGCAAGGAAGTCTGAAAATTAATTTCAAATCACAAAAATTGTTCACTTGTTTGTTAGTTTGCTTCCTTCCACCTTCCAGTGCTTTCTGTGTCCTTAGTAGGTAAATACACACACACACACACTCAAAATCACAGTGTTTAGTAGACAGCTATGTCTGTGTTTCACAGTTTAACTATACAAGTCATTGTGTGTATGTATGAGTACCCTCTGATGGATAAAAGTAATACTACAATCCAGAATTTGTATAGTTATGAGTAAAATTTACATTAAAATCTCTGGTTTAATTTAGTTCTCATCAGTTGGTTGTTTCAGGTGTGAACAGTGTGAGAGCTCATTTGCCTGCCTGGCCAGACTGACTGTACATCGTAAATCTGTTCATGAGCCTAGGCAATTTCCTTGCTCCCACTGTTGCAAGACTTTCCAAACAAAGCACCATTTATTACGTCATACTGTTATACACACCAAAGCAAAACCTTTTTCTTGCCCATTTTGCACATATTCATGCAATACTCAAGGCAACATGACGAAACATGTGAAGACAATCCATCACATGCCACATTTTTCGTACAGAAAGTAAGTGCTATTGAATGAAGAAATAAATTTCTGATAATCACACTTGTTTGCTTTATAAGGTGTAAAGATAATAATTGTTTGGGGAAATTAAAAATAACATACTGAGTGACAGTTCAGAATGTTTTTATGTGATTATACTTAATGAGTACATTATAACATGGCATGTTAAGTTTGAGTGGTGATATGTTGTATGTTTTCTTTCAGGTACAAAGCAGATCTGGAATCGGAGGCATTTTCTAATGTAAACCCAGAATGGGTAGAAAAGGGCCAGAGAGTCACGGAACTGTATCTGAAGGATCTGTCTACAAAACTTGGTCGAAATGTAACTCTGGATGAACTCAGGGAACGAGAAAGTGAGAAGCAGAAGCGTATAAATGATGAAGCAGAACAAGCCAAAATCAAACGCATGAATCGGATCCATGCACCAGAACATTCCTATCATTCACGTGTTGGTAAAATGGCTTTATTAAATTCAAAAACAGAAACTCTGAATCTTGAAGGGGAAGAAATAGTTGATCCATCCACATTAATTCTTCAAGTAGCAGCACAGAATGCAGATAATTTTATAGGTACAGTGAATGATGAAGACTTGTCGTCACCATCACATATTGTCCAAGTGGACTTATTATCAGGTATGTTGGGGTATTCTGTTTTAAAAATCAGAGTCACATAAAGTAGTGAAATGTTACAAATAAATCCCCTCATTACATAAATAGATAAATTATACTTCACATTTGTAGTATATTAAGTAAGAAAACCTTTATGAATATTATGAGTTATTTGTAAACATTAGAAATTCATCAACTGAGTGAAAGGGGTGTGTTATTAAGTATCTTTTTAATACCACTTTAAATTGTACCTTTTTATTTAGATGACTTCTGAGACATGTGGTAGACTTGAATGTTGATGCCAGCATATGTGCTTTTCTGAAAACATGAAAGGTGAACAATTCATATATGAAGCTGATTCTCATTCTTTGTGTTGACACTGTGTAAAGTGGAATTACTTAGAAAACATCCTTGGTTATTTACAATGAAGCTCATTAATGGGAATGTAGGAGCTAAGACCTCTCTCTCTTAAACAGATATCTATGGAAGTTCTAGTTTTGGCATGCATCTGCATGGCAGCAGAAGAAAAATCACCCTGGCCTCTGAATAACTCACTGCAGCCTGAGTCAACTGCCCTCAAAGGACTATAAACACTAATGACTAGTTAATAATTCTGTTTTCAGACATATATTTTAAGGCCTTCTATCAAAGTAAAATAATGTGTTATACAATCTTACAAAACAACTGGTAAAATCATTATTATATTTAGTATATTTAATGATTGAAAGTAGATGATAGCAGGTTCTGAGCTGAATAATAGCAGATATCTCCTGATTGTTTCTTTTTGTAACTTATTCCTTACACTGGGCAGATAAAGGACATTCAAGTCTATAGTAAGGCTGGTGTAACATGTTTGATTTGTGTGTCTGTTTCATTCACAGGTATAAGTAATGAGGATGCTCCTAAAAGTGAGGCTTCTCAAGTAACTGTAGCTCCACACATAGTGCAAATACTGTCAGGCATGAACAAGGATGAAAATGCAAAAAGTAATACACAAGTCATTCATATACAGACTTCAGAGGCAGGACAAGGCAGTGAAATGGAAGAAGGTGGTGAGTTTGAGACTGTTATCGTATCAGATGGTGAAGAAGGAAGTGATTTTGTAGCAGGGGAAGTTTATGAACTTGTGTCAGGTCAGAATCTGCAACTGTGTTTAAATGCAGACTACATTGAAACTGGAGATAGTAATACTATTCAGGTTTTACGGCAAGAGTCGTCAAAAAGTGACGAAGCTTACAATGCAGATCAGGATTGTGAACAACAGATGATTGAACTTGGAAGTACTGGTCATTTCATGTCAAACAAAGAAGGCAGTTCTGAAGAAATAGATACTGTTGTTGTAATCATAAACACAGACCATTCTCAAGAAAACACTACTTTGTAATTTTGTGTTAACATCATAAATTGTAAAAATTATTTCTATGAACGAAATTTGAGGCAGCTAATGAAGAACAGTGCTTGAAGTCGGAGAAAGAGAAGCTGGATTGTTATGATTTTTCATTACATTGCTAGATAATTAATTATTCAAGAAATATGAATGTAATATGAGAAATTTCCAGCCTTTAAAATTGTATAGTGCCTCTTTACTTTCTGTATAATTTGAGATCAGATTAATATAAAACTGCCTGAATTGTAATTCTCTTTTTCTTGTGGAAAACTAATTACCATAATGATCAGGTTGAGTAATTAACAAATTAAAACTACTGCAAAACAGGGATGCTGCTTATTGCATCAGTTTGTTTTAATTTTGGATCACACCTTTGGCTGTAAAGGTGTGAAGGATTGTAACAGTATCTCGAATCACACTCCTACACAGTAGAAGAAGTTTAGTTTAAATTGTAATACTCAGTTCCTTGATGTAATTACTGTAATACTGTATTATATCACATATGTCTGTAAATAGTTGTTAAAACTTTGTATTTAATCTGTTGTATTTATATGATTACATATTGTAATCCTATCTGTAAATAGCTGTTAAATGATGTATTTACTCTACTGTATTGCATTTGTGTTATGACATACTCTACGTCTTTGGCATGGACCTGTGAAGGATCTATGGAAATGTAAATAAATCTGTTCTACTCAATACAGTGTACCAAGTGAACTCTGTGTGAAGTGGATAGTGAGGGTTTTAAAGCATTTTACGAAAGTAAGAGTGTTTGAGTTTAATAATTCACAGTAGTGATGTATAATAATTGACAAAATAATGCTAATTGTTCCATACATAGGGATTGGGCCCAACAGAGTAGGTATACCTGAAGATGGAGATAGAATCCCATCTCTGAAACGTCATTCTATTTTATTAGATAATGGAAAACATGCAAAAAACTTTATTTTAAAAACTTTTAATAAGTTTAAGAATAGTGGTTATTAATTTTATGAAAACATGTATTCATGGAATACAGACTGTGGTAATGTGATAGGAAACAAAAGACGAGTGATAGAAGGACTATATACAGAGGTCCAACTGGTATAACACTGGTAATTGGACACCGATGATGGTTCAGTCTAGGCGAAATGCGGTTACGATTAAAAACAATTAAAATGTAAGAAGAATCGTATATCATGGGGGACAGAAATTAAATTCTGTATGGACATTATTCAACAAGTTTCTCTTGTTCTCACTGGTCAATTCTGAAGATACGGGTGTTTGAAGTTGTGTAGTGTAGTGGTAATGAATCAATTTTTCATAATCTGCGCATGCGCATTACTAACCCGACCGACATAAAGACGCTTCCTTCACATTGTTAAATATAACCAAACTATGTAAGATTTGAAGTTTTCACAGCGGTGAGTATGACAGGGCAGTATGACTTCTGAAACGTTGGTAAACATCGACCAGACTAAACAGCCCAACAACCCAGAAGACAGAAATCTTCATAACAAAACTATTCGGATATAAAGTGCAAACAGCGTTCAAAACATCGATCACATGAAGAACAATCTATACATAATCATTAAAACAAAAACCGATATACACTTTTCTTAACTGATATAATTAACTTTTTAAGCTCAGACTGGTCTTTTAAAATTCTCCATGTTCTTTACTGGAATTCGTTAGTTGAAGATGTGGTTACATATGGTTACAAAGTACGCAGCAACCATATAAACTAATAATTTTATTTGTGATATCTGAAAGGAGGTAAAAAGGCGGGTGGTGATGAGAATTTTTGTTGTGTAGCTGTAGTTTCTATATAATTTGTGTGTTTGTTTGAACACAACTC
Organism: Zootermopsis nevadensis; assembly: GCF_000696155.1. The sequence goes on along the minus strand of NW_019060000.1, from coordinate 185,220 downwards.
GATCTCTTTAAAGTCTTTTATATTTGGTGAGGTAACTTAAGTCAAGTTAGAATTGTGTGTACACATATTGTGTCTATACTTTTGATATCAACAACACGAATCTTTTAGCGTCACTGACACTTGAAACATTCTATCCAGAGAAATACTACATAAACCTATAATTATACAGACTTGTTGATCCTGATATCTGTGTGTTATGTTATCGAACCTTGCGTGTTGTTTTCTTTAAATTAGATTAATCATAATCTACGATGGCAGACGTAGAATTCGTGATTCCTGCGAAAAAAGATGAGCTACTGCAAGGGGAGCCAGGCCAGTACACTGTTACTAATGTCTGCAACCTTCCTGAGTTATCAACTAAGCTTTCAGGTAATATGCCACTGTTTTGTTTATACAGCCCTGTAACATGTCACAGCCTTTTACCGCTTACAATTGTGGCAGTTAATGGTTTACATAATGTCTTACAGACAGAAGATATGTGATAAAAATCTCCAAAAAAACGCTTGTGTTAATGTTTGTTGCAAATGGGGTAAAGTTCAGTATGGACCTCAAGGTTCTTGGTTCACTCCTTTTTCTGTTTTATGTTAATGACTACCACTCAAAAGTAACAAAGTCTCTACACCTGTTCTGTCTGTTGAGGAAACTGTTGTGTGATCAGGTCCAAAACCTTTGGAAGGTATCATAGCACTTTGTTCATTTTCACAGTGTGGGCTGTCTTTTCCCCTTGTCTTCTCCATTATGGAAGTGACAGTATTGCTAGGGTAAGCCAAATTTCCAAATCATATTTCTCTGTAGACCTCTTCTCTTCATTATGTTTCATACATATTTAATGGGATTAAGGTCACAGTCATATTAAATTAGTATAGAAATGAAATAGCTCTGTACCAGAGGTCTGGCTTGTTTCTTCTTATTATTTACAGTAGTTCTTTGTCATGTAATTAAAGGGACTATTCACTGGCTTCACAAGTTCTGCCATTATTTTTGATATTTTAAGACATTGGAGCCCTAGTTACTAGGGTGCATTGTCCGTGAACATATTGCAGTTGGTGGGTAAGTTCTTGATTAGTTTCCCATTTAATACTTTGAAACATGAAGTAAGCCTGTCTTTGTATCTGCTATCTAAAAATGTAAAGATTAAAATATATCTATATAAAAGGGGCAAAAGTATGAAGTTCATCTCCCTCTGCTACAGAGATCAAGAATTCTTTAAATGATACCTCTGTATTCGCAGTATACTTGTGTGGAGTAGTGTTAGACACGTATAACAGTTGAGCAAACTGGCTGAAATGGTAATGCATATAACTTCATTAATAAAGCACCATGTTTGAATCTTGCCTGAGACACCAATGATCCTGAGTCAGGATTTTTGTGGTTTTCTCAATTCCTTCTAGAAAATTCCAGGACATTTGGTGAAATAGGCCATACATAATTTCTCCCTAATCCTTTTAAAGCTTACTGAACACAGTTATCTTACATCATTTTATGCAAAATGAATTATGCAGTTGATACACCATTGTTAAATAGCTCCTTCAAGGGTTATAAATTCTTACTTTTATGTTTAGTAGTTAACGAATTTATCTGTTTTTACAGACTGCAGAAATGCTATTAGTGAAGTTGGTACTGACTTTATTCTCGACCATTTTGATTCCCTTTTCTCCGTGCTAGTTCACTTCAAACAAGCTGACTTATCTACATTGGCAAAAGGATGGAATGTCATTATGAAAGGTATGTGGTATTAATTACAAGAGGTTTCAGGTGGACCAGATATATAGAGCATATTTTTCTATTGCACAGATTTATAGTCTACAACTCGTGTGTGTGTGCATGCTGGAGTGTAAAGGTGTTCAGTTTGTTATGTCAAAGAAGTAAAAGGAATTGAAGCATATGTATGTTTAGTTTATTGACTATATTTTTAGTCATTCTGGCAGAAAACTGTATCTTCTGTTTATAGATGTCCCTCATATTGTTATGTTACAAACTTTTAGAAGTTTATGATTTTGCTTCTTTTGTGTTTTGTAAAGGATATGGTATGCTACAAAATAATTTGGCTCTACTGCTAGAAGAGGGTGACCTTGACTCTGATCTGCGATTTAAAACTGTGAATATTACAAAAATGGCAACATACATTTTGACACAAATGATGAGAGGCTTTGAAGAAAAACTGTCTCAGAAGTCAAGCAATGGAATTCTCATTGACATCGGAAAAGTAAGATTTTATACTGTACTTATTCAAATACATGAACTTCTGTGTATCATTTATTTTAAGGAAATTCGGTGGTGTAAGCAGTGTTATGCTTCTCATATAGTCACTCTTTATTTTAATTCTCTGTGCACCTATTTTCTCAAATCAGGCTCTAGTGACAAAGTTATGACAGCATGGAAGAAATAAAATTCCAAAATTTTGGTGAGATTTTCTCTGTTTCTGAAGCCTATCAGCACCAGCCAGTACCCTGTCATAGCTTGTATTTGGTGTGGTATGCTTAATGCTCATTGGTAAAAGGCTCCATGTCATAGGCTCTATACTTTATGTGGAATCTTTTTTACCCCTCGTGCGGAACAGGTTCAACAATAATCTATGGTGGATGGGACTGGCCAGTGATTGCTGGAGTTTACCTCAAGCTGAATAACTTGTTTCACCACTACATCTGGTCTCCCAAGGGGATGATGGGGGCAAGGCAGACTCCCAACATTTTGAGTCATATTCCGCACGAGGGCAAATTGGAAGTCTCTGTGAGTCATTTTGAAACCACAAGATGTTAGGAGGAGGATCTTGTTCAAAATCATGAAGTCTGACAGAGAAACTGTTTTGTCCTTTTCGCAGTACTGTGTTCTATTGGGTAACTGTTGGCCATTCTCTCACCTCTGTTTGTATGACCCATGTTTTAGTTGTAGCCTTGTTTAATTGTAGGGTTTATAGCATTTACTTATTTGCCATAGAAGTGTAATTTGTGTTGGTGGATTGTTCATGTTTGTCAGTTTGTATAAGTCATGTTTACATTGCCGTAATGTTATCTCTAGTCTTAGATTATGTAATGCTGTGCTGGTTATATGTTTAATTGTATCAAGTTCTGTGGTTTTCCCTTTCTTTTAGGTCTGACTGTCTTGCAACAATTGACTTATTTTTATAAGATCGTTGAGTAAGTTTGGATAGGAAAGAAAGATGTTCACATATAGCTTACATCTGAGTCCTTCCACCTTTTTGTTAGCAATATGCAATAGCATGTGTTGCTGCCATGTCTGTTGTTGCATGTGTCCTAGCCTTCCCTAAATAAACCTCCATGTCATATGTATAACCTGACCTGTCATAGTTTGTAAAGTCTTATTTAAAAATATTTGTTTCTTAGGAAAGTACTGTTGGGAATTACCCTCTCTTTGTAAAGTTCTGTAACTTTGTCCAAACCCAGATATATGGAAAGGTTGTAATACTTTGAGTAGGCATCATTGAGCAAGTCGGAAAGATATCTATGTTTTATTAGATTGTCATAGTTTGTGTCATTTTTCTTAATTGTGATTTGTACTGAATATGGTATTGGATATCAGTCTTTCATTGTATCCTCTTGAAGTTGTATAACTGTTTCTCTTTGGCACTCTTGGTCAGTACCTGTAAAGTGAGCCAGAGTAGCTCAGTCAGTATAGTGACTGACTACGGACTGGATGACCGGGGTTCGATCCCTGACAGGTAGAGGATTTTTCCTCTAGCCTCTGCATCCAGACCAGCTCTGAGGCCTACCCAGCCTCCTGTCTAATGGATAGTGGGGTCCTTTCCCCAGGGCCTGGGATGTGATGCTTACCACTCACCCCTGTCTAGTGCCGAGGTTAAGAATGAGTGGGAGCTATGCTACCTCTCCCCCAAGTGCCTACATGGTATATAGTGGGACAGGTTTACTTTACTTATTTTTTCAGTATCTGTAAATGTCATTTTGCATTGCCTGGCAATGATATTTAAATAACTGCAGGACAGAATGCCTGAAGAAGATCATCACCATCATTACAAAAACCACCATTCATAGATTGATATAGGATTAACATCTGATTTCTTTAATTTTCAAGGGCCGCAGAAAGAATAACAAGAATACTGAGTATGATGCTTTTAACTGGGAAGGAAAAAGGCATAGTGCCTTGGTCCTGCTATACAATCTTTTACAGCTTCCATTAAATAAATTATGGGAACCTCCTATAGCTGAGGAAGAATTTGTCAAGTAAGTGGATTTTTTATGAGTGGAAGTAATTAGTAAGTATGTATTGCAATAAACAGTAATTATTTAGGTCTGTACTGTGTTTGACCTTTTGATGAGAATATGAGCTTTTTTAAAATTAGTTTTTCACTGATTTATAAAAAAAGGTGATAAAACTGACTAATAATTATCAAGGAATATCTTTGTCATTACTTATAATTTTGCCCAACATTCTTCTCTTATGGTTAACTTCATATCTAGACAAAATTACACAGTATTAGCAGTGTCAACATAATAGATAATCCCTGTTCAGATATTCTGAACTGGTCAGATACTGTGGTAAAAATGGAAGTACAGTGGGGAAGTACATAATTTTTTATAGATTTCAGGAAAGCCTGTGGTTCATTTAGAAAAGAAGTATTATACAACATTCTCATTTCTCACATTAAGGGAGGATCATAGACTGAGGGTACTGCCAAACACAGTGAGAACATTTGGACATATGAGGGAGAAAGTGGCAGGAGACTGGGGAAATTGCATAATTAGGAGCTTCATAATTTGTACTTTTTTACTATTTATTTATGATTTATTAATGATGATGTCAGTAACTCAGACTGTATAACATTGGATGATGGTATGATTAATGTGATGAACAGAAAGAATGTGGAAGGGGTTTTGGCCTAATTTATGTTATATTCTGGCATTTGCCTGGAGGGACTAGGAAAACCATGGAAATCTTCAGTCAAGAGCAGCCAGTATATAGGTTGAGGTATGATTCAAGATAAGGTGGGAGAGGTCAGATATCAAGAAGATGAAATCGAAGCGGATGAGGAGGACAGATCTTGTAGCATGAATGGGAGAGATGGAAGGGCATGCAGGACTTTGGCCAGGAAACCTCAAAAGAAGAAACCATTTGGGATACCTTGGTATAAAGTGGGAGAATTTGGACTGGATATAGGAACCAGTGGCAGGCTTTTGTGAACACTAATAAACCTTTGAGTTTCATAATAGATGTTTTCAATGATATGGCGTACCACCCATTTTAACAGATTTCTTTGACCTGCTCTGAATAAAAGGTTTCTAGGCTGTTTGATGTGAAGTGATGTCTCTAGTCCATTGTTCCATGACTGACTATGGCTCAACAGCCCGAAGCTGAGCCTTGGCCTCCTCCCAAGTGGGAGGTTTCTTTGTCTTTGAAATGCACATTTATGAGTAGTGAGTGACAAGCCCACTGCCTCTGCACAATTTCTATTCAATCCTGATTTGTCTGCCAGAGCCATCTTGTAGTGAATCAGGAGAGGCTTGGGTGAGAATTGGCCCCTGAATTTTGCTTATGAAACATCTTGTTCATGCTCGTAAGGTTCTTTTACATGCCGTAAATCTACAACATGGGACCACCAACTTTACTTCCCCTCCGAAGGAAATTGTGCTAAGGACTTATATCACCCTTAAAAATTCATTGGCCTTGGCCTGGTTTGAAGCCGCAAGCCTAGGGTCCATTGGTGAGCACGCTAACCACAAGTACACCGAGTGCAACCCATTATCCCATAGGTCACAAAATTTGACATTCCTATAAGCTGTAAATAACAAAATTCATGTGAAACCTAATTGTTGTTTTTGCTTATAGTCTTATTGCTGATTGCTGCTATAAAGCTCTTGAAGATCCTGGTATTTCAGCAGCCAAGATGAAATACATGCGGGAAACAATATTTCAGGTGCTGGGAATACTGATCAAACGCTACAGTCATGGCCTGAGCTGCACTATCAAGATAGTTCATGTAAGTACTTGGGTTTCTTCTGGAGTTTCTGGAGTGATTTAAGGTATTTCTTTGAAATGCTTGTTTTTACTCAGGTCTCAAGAAATTCCCTGTTTTTATGTAACCTGATGTTTTATTGCCATGTTCATAGAAACCTACCACTGAACCCTCTCTTGAGCCAGATGAATCCAGCTCACAGCTGCACATCCCGTTTTTGAAGGTTTATTTCAATGTTATCCTCCCATCTCTGTCTACATCTCCTAAAGATTCTCTTCCCTTAAGTCTTTCTGATAATTTTTATTAATACAAATGACAAAGATTCTTATTATTTCTTTGGTCCTTGTCTATTTATCCCTATGTCTTTTTCAACATTTTAATGTAAACACAATTTAGTGCGCTCATCCTGTAGAGTGAGTTTTATTATTTTATTTTAATTTTCTGATTTTTAGGTAAGACACAAGGTAAAATATTCTAAGCTGAATAATAGTTGGCATTTTGAATTTGCTCATAATTTCATAATGAAGTTAATAATAATTTGGTTTATTAATGTCATTTCCAAATACTTGAAGTCTGCCTTATTTTCAAAGGATTTATTAGCTATTATATTTTGATTTTGTCCTGTGTTCTGGTGGTGAGTTTATAGCTGTGTTGTACATGGATCTGTAATTTGTATTGAGCATGGTATTACTACTTTTTAGTTCCCAAAGTCTCACGAATGCTTTTTTCTTCTTCTGGAATTCTGTTTATTTTTTGGAACCTTGTTAATGAGCCTTGTATGTTTGCCCTTCCATTCCATTTTAATTATTTTTTGTTAATATTATAAACCCTGATTTTAAGTATCTTGCTTTTGGAGGAAACCCATCTGTTGTAACACTTGTTTTGTCATAATAATACAACGTGGCTGCTGTGTGATCTTGTGGTGTAAGAACAATGATAGTGTAGTACTTATAAATTAGTGAAGAAAGTTGTTTTTGGTTTTGTGTGTACAACTAAAGTTTTGCGTTCAATGTTGCTCTTTGCCTGGATTTGATCATCCTTTGTTTAAACTTCTAAAATAAGACCACTATATTTTGGGAGCCAGCCTGCTCCCATCTTTAGGTGAAAATAACCTTTTCTGGTGTTATTATCATTCCCCATTCAGGCTGTGTATGTAGTCAGTCACTTTTATTTTAGTACTGTAACAATAATAAGGGACCAGTGTAAACCACAGATTCCTCACTGTGTAATATCTAGTATTACTTAATTTATCCCAAATAGGTAAAAATATTTTCTTGAGCACATCATTTTCTAACACTTTCTTCAAAGTAAGAGGAATAATTTTACATATCTTTCTCTGTACTGATTTAGAAAGTAGCCTGGTTATGAACAGGGTAAAAAGTAATTTGGTTGGGACTCTAATGTGAAGGTGTGATCCAGTATACCATATCTGAAAACTGTGTTAGTGGAAACAGAAGAGATTTGCATATTTATGTACATGTTTCAGTTGTTGAAGCTGTATGAGCATTTGGTAAGTCCATTAGCTCAAGGTGTTGTGCAGCTGGTGCAGGAATTTGGTTGCCGGACTATTATTCGTGAGTTGGTACGTGAAATTAGTGACACAGACAGCTCTGATCTGATGCAAGATACATCTGGTGCGAGAGCATATTCACAGTTCCTTGTGGAAGTTGCCGAGAGAGTTCCAGAGCTTATAGTGCCAGCTATCAGTTCCCTTGCTGTGCATCTTGAAGGAGAGGTATGCTTAACTTCTTAGTGCTGGTCTCTCAAGACAATAGATACTGTGCTCTACGAACACATTTGCAATATGCACCCTGTTTTAAAGCTGAAAATACAGTTTTGGTGGTCATGTGATATCTGTGGGTGACAGCCATTGAAATGAGAGAAATGACAGAAAGAAATGTAGTTTGCACCAGCTTCTCCTATTATTTGTCAGAATGTTATTTGTTTGTGTGACAAACCCCTTTAGTACTGCTCATGTTTTGTTAGCCTGCAATAATTTTTTCAGAATGATTGTGATGTTTATGTCTGTCCCCCCACCCTCCTCATTCCAGTGATAATGTGGTTTGTGGTTTGCCTATACAGATTATTTTGTGCATCTACTCTTACTGGCTACTGCTGAAGGTAAATTTGTGTTTAAAAGCTTTTATTCCTGTAACCCCTCTACCAGTTTCCATAAACTCCACTGCCAAAATTGATGTGCAACCTTGTAGACAATTTTTTTAACTTTCCATTATTTCAGGCAGTTTCATTTATCCAGTCTTCTCTGAAGCTCTTGTTTGGAAAATTGTCTCTGAAATATTTGAATCTTTACTCTGTGTCAAAAACTGTAATGCATCATTTTCAAATCAACCATGATACAGACCTATTATATTGTCATAAAATAAATGTCACAGCTTATTTTGACAAATGTAGTGAGTACAAAATGAAAGATGTAATACTCTATGTGTAAAACATTTGTTTAAATGGTTGTGAAATAAACTGAAGTGCTGGAATTCCAGGATTTTACCACTTTCTGTTATAGCATGGGATTCACTATTCAGTAACGCTATATTCTGTTCTCCACTCATGCAAAAAGCACTGCAACATTTCTTTCTTTTTTCCCCCCAGTCTCCAGCAATGAGAATGTGTGTCTTAGGAATAATGGGAGAAATAGTTCTGCGTATGCTGAGTGCAGAGGATTTAGAAGAGAGTTCACGTAATATGCGAGATCAGTTCCTTGATCACCTTGAGGATCATTTACATGATGTTAATGCATTTGTAAGGGTGAAGGTAAGATTAAAGTACTATAAGGAAGTATAGTTAAAACTATGAGCTTTTCACAGCAGTGAGAACTTATATTGTGGTGTTCTGGATTATGACATGTAGTTTTGTAGGTGGTTACCAGTGTTTTTGAGGAGCCTGTTACTATGAAATGTTGGTAATAATCTCCTGCAAAGCTGCACCAACACTATAACTCAGAAGACCACAGTACAAATAGGTAGAAAAAAATCCTCATGTAATTCTTCATCTGTCAATTAACTTTTTGAGTTCTGCAAGGTATGCTAGTTCTGCCATGATCTGACTTGGCCCATGGTTAGAGACTGTTTTTTTTACTGTTGCATATAATTGAAATATGATAAAAGATGACAGATAAATGCAAAGTATTTAGTTTTGTATACTTCCTGGTTCTTAATTTGAACACAAAGAACTTGAGATGTGTTATTCAGTTTTTATGAAACAATCTGGCAATTCTATAGGCTGTAGAACTTTGTCTTGGCAGTAAAAGAGTTAAACTGAACATTGCGTTTGAATGGTTAGCACTCCTGGTAGCCATTTTAGAAATTTGTGTGGTTGCCATATTGATATTATTGATGGAAGGGATCAGTTGATTGAAGATTAAGGGCACGTGCGATGTAGTAATATCATTAATCTTTATTTCCATATGATATTAAATAGGCTGAAAAGGGTATGATACGTGAAGGTGAGAATGTTATCTGAATAAGAAAAATTGTTTGAGATTTTTTGTTTACCATGTCTGACCTTTACATGAGGTGTCAACCAAATGCACCACAGTATATGATACTGAAGGATACAAACGTTAAACTTTTAATTTTGTGGACTAAGTATTTTTAATTTGAACACTAATGTAAATGCACCTTTCCAGGTTCTTCAAATATGGCAACGTCTCTGCCAAGAGAAGTCTATTCCCTTATCACGACAGAGTCAAGTGTTGAAACTGGTTGTAGGTCGCCTTCATGACAAGAGTTGCAATGTAAAAAAAAATGCCATGCATTTGGTGACTGCATTTCTCGAAGGAAATCCATTTGCAGCTAAGGTTTGTTGTCCTGCTTTATTTTGAGGCATCTCATGACATTGGATGTGTGTGTATATTACCTTTGATTCCTAGTGCTGATGTAATTTATGCAGAATTGAAACATTAGAACTAAGCATAGGTTTTGTTTATTTCTTGATAAACAAATGCTATAAAATAATCAGGTAAAAATTACAGTAGGCAAAATAGTTATCCAGTGTTTAATTAAAGCATCATCCCTTGAAGACATATAGGAAAGTGAAATTACAGCTTCACATTTTTTTTATATTGGCATTAGATGGAAGTTAGTTTCATGCTCAGCCTGCTTTATCCCAATGAAGTATTTCCTAATACGTATTGGATATGAGGCTGAGTAGACCACAGAGCCAGTGTAAACATTGGTAAAGAGAAAAATTTATGCTCCTGCTGGGAACAGAACCCTGTCTGTCAGCCTCTAGTTTCTCGTCAATATACTAACTGAAGTGCATTGTGTTACATTTTACCAGTTAAGTTTAAAGGAGCTTCAGTCACAACTGCAAGTAGAGATGAAGTCCCTAGAAACGCTTAAAGGGAAGAGTGGCAGCGAGGCTTCCAGAAGAAAGCATGTTACTGAGCTAAAGAGGGAACAAATGTGGCTTGATCGTGAACAAGAAATTGCCAAAGTTATTGAAGATGTCTTACATACAGGTAATAGTAGTGAGTGGAGATTAAGGAAAACTTCAATTTACTATGCAGAATCATTGGCACAACCAATTTTTTAACATATTTGGAAAGCGTTGCATAAAAGAAATTTTTTCCAGCGGTTTCTAATGAGGTACATATTCTTTCCATAGCTTTCTACACTAACAGCACTTGCCAGTTTTGTTTTTTAAGCTATTTGAAGCTGGTGGTTTATAAAGATACCACCCTCTGTGCCTTCTAGTCTAGGAAAATGAAGTCCACTGTGAGTGGCTTACCATCTTTAAATGTTAGCCAGTGAGAAATGTTCATCTTGTAATATCATCTAAATTCTGTCTTCAGTTTGGTAGGGCAGGATTCATAAACCTTTGCCACAACACAAAAACAAATGATCATTTTCTGTAATTTAGCTACATTGTTTCTTTTGGGTGGATCATGTATTGCCACTAAATAGGAGCTGTCTCTATTACACTCTTACAACAGAAAACTGTTTTTGGAGTTAGTTCCATTTCATAGTGTTACTAAAGGAGTAAACATAATTGTGTTCTAATTTATTTATTTAAATTAGTCGCTCAGGTGGGTGGTTGAATGTTAAATAACTAAATTATGCTTCGAATGTTAACTCATGTTGCAGTAAATGTGTCTGGAAACTACTCATTTTTATAGCTTGTTCCATTATGAGTTGTGTCACTTGACTATTGAATGGGGGTTGAAACTTTTGCGATTTAGCATTTGTGTAGTTTTAGTGTCCAGACTTAATTATGGCAAACATCCTTCCCTCTTCCATTAATCCATTCATTTGGAAGATTTGTTTTACATTTACATTAATATTTATTATAATGTAATTTTATTATAAAAAATTAATGTTTGGGTTGTAGTTGAGTTGAATGGAGTAACATTTCACTGTACATTGTTGTACTTCATGTTTAATTCCTTGTGTGAATTTTCTTTCTTCTGCTTTTTGTAGGTTCATCAGAGGATGAGCCAGTTACCCAAATATTGACTCAGAACTCTCTCTCTGAGTCATTTGAAGAGATTCGTTTGAAGCTTGGTCAAAAGCAATACTTGGATGCATATTATCTTTTACGCAATGCAGAAAAGCAATTTCCTGGTGCCCAGGAGCTTAGGTATGCATACTGAAATATTACCTTTTGTGCTATTTATACTGTTTCTTAGCTTTTTTTGTTTGTCAAGTTTTTTCTTTGTTAAATGTATATTATTTTAGTTAACACAATTTAGAAGGTCTATGTCTACAAAGTAACACAAGTGGTACCTTAGAGAACTTTGTTTGACAGTAGATACTGTGATATGTATTCTGCTGGACATTAAACAAATGACTGACATCCTCTTTGAACTGCTATAAAAATTAGCCCCCCAAAAATGTTGAGGTCAGATGAAAGTTGAGGCTGCACTGGGCATGCTATATACCAGATATTGTCATGGTGCAATGATATGTCAGGTGGTATTGGAGGTCCATTACTCCACAAAATCTCACATTTTAGGCATAAGAGTGTTAGTCCATGTGTTTATGAGAACTGATACTGAAGTTTAAGATTACTTACAGCAATTTTGAATCAAAATTTTATGTTGCATGTCATTGTTTAGGTGTGACATGGATTTGCCAAGCCAGGTGGGTTACTTTCTGAACCTTCTCCATAAAATATTTGTGGAATGTAACTCTTCAGGAGAAAGTTCCCAACAGAGCAGCCAGAGTGAGGCAAGGCCTGACACCACTTCTCAGGAGAGTGGAGAAGCATCTGTGTTTGAATTTGACAGTGCCATGGAATCTCAGCAAACAGTTGTGCAGTATCTCAAAGTGAGTGCTACTTTCAGTTGCCACTGGCAACCTTTCAGTTTGTGATCATTTTCACCATTTGAATCTTGTTTGGTGTGACCTGGAGTGCTATTTATATTTTGTTTAACAGAGGTAGGATATCAGTTTACTGTTTACTTTTTTAATGGCTGCCCCAACTATTTACAGTTTTTGTTCCTGTACCTTGCTGCTAATTAACATTTATCTGAGAGAAAAATTCTTGAGCTACTTGTTTAGAAATTTCATATGGTTTAATCCATTTCTTCAAAGTTTTTTTATGAGGTAATTTTCCTAGCAATAAAATAACACACCAAATAGAAGCTCATCATAAGGGTGATTATTGTCCTGATGATGGAGGCAACAAACACCTCTGAAACATAGGTCAGTATCTGCCAGAGTACATGGGCAAGAACCCAGAAAACAGCCATCCTTATAGTTGCTACCATGAGAACCTGAGATCTCATGATTTTTATCATCATCATTATGATTTTGTTTTTTGTTGTTGTTGTTCCTCAGGATACCATAACATTTGTGCAGCTTGTATCTAGCGCTGTTCCAGTGATCTGTCAGCTGCTTCATTCTCGGCAAACTACTGATGTTATAGAGGCAGTAGATTTCTTCACATCTGCATATAAGTTTGGCTTGGCTGAGGCTATAGTTGGAGTTCAGCAAATGTTGGTCCTGATATGGTCACAAGATCAGGCTGTTCGAGATGCAGTGGCTGTTGCATACAAAAAGTTATATCTCAACACAGAAAGTACTACACCAAGGTATACGTATAATTTTAATCTTTTCAATGCTAGATTTGTAAATGGCTTCTCTGGAATTGAATGAATTATGTAAAGTAGTATTTTCATGTTTGTTGTCTTTATTATTACACGAGGAATCACTTGCATATTTAGATTCATTCTCTTTCATTAAAACTGGTATGTGAATTTTTCCTTCAAGACATTCTAAAATGTAATTTTTACAGAATTTCTTGGATACTGTGATGCGAGCAACAGATTTATGAAACTAATGATTATTTAAAATACTGTGGCTTGAACATGAACTAACATAATTTAAATTATTCATGAAAAATTACAAGCTTTTGGTTAATTATAGACAAGTAAGAGTAAGTTAAATTCACATGGTGTGACAACAGCAGCAAATAGGTTGGTGAACTAGATCCACATTTAAATGTCACACAGTTGTAGCTATAACAGGCAAGTCAGGAAAGGCTAGATATAAATTTGATAGTTGGAGTTTGATTTCAGACAGACACTGAAAACTGTTCCGTTCACCATATCAATACTAAGCAGGTTAGCTCAAGTAGGGATGATTCTGACCTGTATTTCAGAGGTACCATATCCAATTCAAGTCTTAGCCAGGATATCACTTATCCTGACTGAACGTTTTTATGTTTCCCCTTTTGATTTGATTTCATATCTTCAGCGAGAGACCAGCCAAGTGCTGTACCACATGTAGAATCCAAGTACGGACTATTTTTATGATTATGTGCTAACCAGTTGGGTGTGCCCTCACTTCATTGGTGGTGATGTGTGATATAATATGGTGATTGTCAAGGGACAGTCAGAGTGCTTGGAGGGAAACTTGTGTTAGTGTCACATTTTCTACTTGAAATTACGTGTGGGATTGAATCTGGGCCGGTGTCTTGATAAACCAATATCTAACCTAAACTAAGGCACAGTCTTCCCTTTCAGTTTAACATACACAATCAGTGTCATGTGTTAGACTTTGGTTTATGACTGTTCTCTTATGAAATCTGAATTTGAATCTTCCAGGTTGACTTAGGTTATATTGTTTATTTCAATAGGCTTCATGCTGTGCAAGTGGTGAAAAATTTGAGTGGACTGCTAAAAATTGTGAATGTGGGGCAGCATGCAGCTTTCGAAGAACTTGTCAAGAACTGGGTTGCAAATGGTTCCGTAGATAAAGCCTGCATACAGGTACATTACATAAGTATTTAGTAATGCTTACAGTTATGACAGAATTGTAGTTTGTATTTTATGCATTATGTTATCCATTGTTTGATTTGAGTCTGAAACAAGTATTCATATGTATCAGTGAAATCCTTTTTTGTACAGGTGATGTGGGAACGGTTTTCACTTACCATACCTGATACATCAGAGGAAGATAGTCTAGCAGCCCTAGTACTGTTAGGAATGGTAGCAAGGTAAGTATTTTGCGATTTTTTGTCAGTCTGGAATTTACTTTTGTTGGCTTCGGAGAGAAAATGTATGTATTTAGCTGTATCGTTTAAATGTTACGTATTTTAGTGACTATATGGCCTCTGAAAGACAGACTTGATTCCTGACAGGAGTAAGAGATTTTTATCTTACCTACCACATCCAGACCAATTTTGGGGTTTACCCAGCTTCCTTTCCATTGGGTACCAGGGAAATTCTTTTTGTGGGTATAAAATGAACAGGGTTTGAAGCTTACTACTCACCATCTAGTGCTGAGGACAAGAAAGAGTGGTGCTATACCTCAACTTCCTCATGTCTTCGTGACATGTTGTTTAGTTAAGTACCAGGGACGACTTTATCATGGTTTGTTCATACCTATAGTTTGATTAGATGAGACATTTATTATATGTGATTTAGTACGAACAGTTGATCATTTAAATTTCTTAAAAACTTAAGAATTATTTTATATGGATGTGAAAACATCATCTTTTATATTGAGAGAAGAATGTAAATTACTGCTAGTATTTTAAAAGAAATAGCCCAGGAAATTAATTTGGTCCTAAAAGGAATGAAATAAGTGGGTAATTTAAGATGCCACATGAGTAACTTCAGATTACTGTATTTTAATATTGTAATCAAATCTAGTAGTCTACAATGGGATGGGCATCTAGTTGTGATGGGGAAATAAGAGAAGCACACTGAAGTTTGGTGGGAAACTTCTTGGAAAGCAACCACCTAGAAAATTGAGGAGGTGGTGGGAGGATAACATTAAGGTGGACTTCAGCAAAATAGGCTGTGAGGATGGGAGATGGATGAAACCAGTTCAGGGTCCTCTTCAGTGGTGGCCTCTGGTAGAGTTTTAATTTATGTAAGGCTCTTTTCTGAAAACCTGAAGGTTAATAAAGTGAATTTACACTAGTATCATATGTACTTCTGGGGTGCTTGACTGTTTGTGCTTTACTGTGAGTTCTGTATAGTGAAATGGCAGGTTATAAATAAGGGAAGTTAAAGTGGCTTATTAGATTGTATTTTATTCTACATCAGAGTAATCGGTGCTCTAACCAAATTGATAGAAGTTTTACTTATCTAATGTGAGCTGTTTTGATTCCGTATAAAATTAAGTTTCTGTATTAATGTGTGAATTTTGTTGCTGTCATCTTATTGGCAAGTGACAGGCTCACATTTTTTAATGTTTCATGTTCATGAAATTGGTGGATTTAAGCATTTTAATAAGGTAAATTGTTTAATTGTTTTGTTTCAGAGCTGAGGTGCACACTGTGTCAAGTAATATCCCGGTGTTAGTTGGTATTGGATTTGGAGAAAGAGGGGTGAGGAATTATAGACTGGTTAAAGAAACTTGCCAAGTTCTGCTGAAACTGGTTGCAAGGAAACCACCAACAAACTCACCAACTCCACCACTTAGGTAAATATTGGTGACAGTTTGTCATTATTACCTGTGTATGTTACAATCCAGAATATCCAAGGTTCAATACCCTGTAGGAGTGTAACGTTTTGTAAGATCTGAGGTTTTCACAGTGGTGAGTATGAAGATTTCTGTCTTCTGGGTTGTTGCGCTGTGTAGTCTGGTCGATGTTTACTAACGTTTCAGAGGTCATACTGCCTCCTATCTTGTGGATGCTGGGGTACTCTTTCTCTGGAGGCTAAGCAGCCAAAACATTTAGTGCTGAGGAATGGAATGCATTATATTTAAAATTACCGTCGTCAAAACCCTTTAGAATGGAATGCATTATACTTTACTGCAATACCTACATTGCATACAGCAGACTCAGCTAAACAGATTAAATAATTTCTAAGTTGAAAAATATTATGTATTGAAAGCTAAAATTATGCTTAAATGATTGACTAACTTGTCAGAGTAATTGATGAATGAAAGGAAAATTTGACTAGTCACATAAAGATGGAATAAATCTTAGGTAACTGAGATGAAGTAATATATATGTTTTGGGAACAAAAATAATTTAAATAGTAGGAAATTTAATGAGGCTGAAAAAGAATTATGTAAATCATGGGAGAATGTACATTCTGCTAATATAAATGTGTGGTTGGGTATATACACTAGTTTATTTTATTAATTTCTCAGCAGAGATGAGGATGTATGATCTAAAACTTTCATGGTGATTAAGGTTAATGAAATCCTTTTGGGCTATTAACCACGTTGAATGGTTAAAACTCACAAGTTTTAACCATTTGTGAGGATTTTATTAATAAAGATGAGGGTGCATGTATTGCTTGATGGTGTGAGTTATGCAGTAAGATTCATCTGTTGTGGGTAATAATAGAGTTTATTTTAATTTTCAGGTTTCCAAAAGATCATGAAATCTTCACTAGTATTTTTAAAATTTTAACATCTGGATTCTGGAATGTGGATGATAATTACTACATACCAATGTCAGCTGAAGCTGTTGATGTTACATATCAGGTAATGCCTGTAATTCTAATTCTGCTTAGTAGTTGAAAATATAGTCCAGTGTATTGGGTTTTCTTTAATTTAATTCATCTGGTCTAGAAAATTCCTGCTTTTGTGGAACCCGAAGATTCCAGTTGATATTTTTACACCCTTTTCTCCATAATTCCCAACAAATCTTATGTGTCCCAAATAGGCTCTTTCCTTGAGGTTTTCAAACCAAAATGTTTACATACATTCTTGTTTTCTTCATGCGTACTGTATGTCCAATTCACCTGATCATTCTTGTTTGAAACTTTTTTATACTGATTTTATTTAAAACACATTTTGCTGTTGGTATATTTTCTTGCTAACATAGAATTGCTTTTACTGAAAAGTCATTTACGTAATAGTCTTGAAAATTTGGCTACTTTATGGCATGTGTTGTCAGATGACCAGTGTGAAGTGGAAATGACTTGGGAGGAAGAAGAACAGAAGGGCATGGGGTATTAGTTCTTTCACTTACACTTGTAATGGATTCATGGGATTGAATGATACATTGCATAATAATGTTGCACTGTAGACAGATTACTGTTAATCCTTCAGCTTTGTAATCATCCTTTTTAAAATTTATTCAGAATGCAGTAAATGTATTAATTTGAAGATTGAATATATGTGTTGTTACATTTAAGTTTATATAGCCCTTTATTAATTTCTGATGCTGCCTAAAGTTGTAGCCAGTTTATTATATTATATAATTAATATTTATTACAATATTGGTTTCAGTTGGCAGAGCAACCTGATGTCATCTGTGGGGAATTAATAAAAGAACTTCTTGATCAGGTGAAGCAAGGAAAGCCACCTGAAAATCCAGGAAATAACCAAGTATTTGATGGTGTGTTTTACATTGAGATTAATGCATCATTTCACAGTAAAATCTTGGTACAAGTGAAAGTGACTGTCTTCTGGGTTGTAGCGCCATGTAGTGTGATATAAATTTACCTGACTACATGGCACTACAACCCAGAAGACAGCCATTAGTCTGTATTTCATGACATTAACACATTCTCATTTTTATCATTGTTTTCAATTTCTATCAACTTATCACTGCTTTTGTTTTCTATAAACTTTACAGTTCTGTAAATTACTTGTTTGACTGTGAATTTTCTTATTATTTTGTGCAGGAGACATTTTTGTAAAATGTTTACAAAAACCATAGTTTTAGAAATATAATTGACAGGACATTTGGAATGCAGACACACTGTTGCTAAACAGTGTCAGATTCTGAAGATTTATGAACACAGTAATTTTGAAGTTGCTTAAAATACTGCATTGAAGTACAAACATTTTGAAGATTTATTCGTTCAGGTGGCCATAACATCAGTGAGGGATGCAAGGTTGCAAATAATGTGTTTCAGAAATAAGTGTTTGCTATAAACTGGTCTACAGTTTTTCATACACATTGCAGTTCTCTTTGTACTTTTATATGGAATGTGTTGTTATTGAATTTCAGGCTTGTTGGAGAAACATGACGATAGTCCTTCCCAGCTTAACACACAGGATTCTGCTGAGTGTCCGTATGAAGTTATATCACGCTTAGTATTTTTGATTGGTCACATAGCACTTCGCCAAATGTTATATCTGGACGTGGATGTGTTCTGTGAGCTTAAACGTCGTAATGCACGACGTGAAGAAAGAGATGATGCTCAGAATACCAAAAGCAAGAAGAAAAAGAAACAGCAGAAAGGGGACAAGAATTCGTTACAAAATTCATCATATGTTTCTATGAGTGCATCTGAAACTCCTAGGAACAGGCAGGTAATTAATCCATTCAATGCCAAGAATGATTAGGTTGATTATACAGTAGGGCACCGCATATACGGCAGGTTAGGGATCAGACCCCCGCTGAAAAGCGAAAATTGCAGAAAAGCGGATCTTCGCCTTTTTTCAATTGCAAATGCATATCAAAGCCTAATAAGATGTTTACAATATCATATAGTAAGTGCATAATAGTGCTAGGCCTAAAAAAACGATAAGAAAATAAAATGAATATCAGTAGTAGCTGTAAACAGACTGAATCAGCGACGAGAAAATGGCGCCGGACACACTTCTCTGACTCAGCTGTTGAGCGCGTGGGGCATATGCACGCAATTGGAAAGCGCCGTATTAGCGGATCGCCGAAAAGCGGGCCCTTCTGTATTGAAATTATATATGCATTGGATCAGTGCTCTGTATAACCCCCACGGTGGTCTAGCGGTTAGAATGCTGGGCTTGTAATACTAAGGTCCCGGGTTCGATTCCCGGCAGTGCTCAGATTTACAACTAGTGTTGGGCAAGGCCGTGGTCTAGGCATCATGGAGTTTTCCTCTGGGGTTTCTCCGTGGCATCCCAACAATTACTCCACTTTCATCATCATCTCGCAAAAAGGGGGTCACAGCAGGAGCGTTAAATGTCGCGGTCCCGATCGAACCAATGTACTGATGGGTCATGAATCCTGCTAATCACCAATGCACACCATGCTGAATGGTGTGTACTGGACACGAAAAAAAAGTGCTCTGTATCTGATACAGTCATCAGGCGTAGTGGTAGAGTAGTTAGTATTTCTGCATTGCATTTGGAGGTTCTTGGTACAGTTTGTAGTGTGGGTGTGCCAATTGTCATGATTGAGTTTTTTAAAAAAAAATTCTTACCATGGTATTGTTGAAATTTATTGTCTCCAAGAGGAACATTAAATAGGGATTTCACTGAAACCATATTTCAGTGCACGTAGTTGTATTTGAATATTTAAACATGGATTCTGTTTCACACAAGTTATTTCTGAAGTTTTCCAATAATACGAGGCGCGTCCCAAAAGTAAGTTTCCCTGAGGCCGTTTACAGAAACAAAACACAATTTCATGGAAATATTTATTGCAACAGATACAGCAAGTGTCCAGCTTTTTTCAACATATTCGCCACCGGAATTGAGACATTTGTCATACCGTGGGACCAACTTTTAATACCTGTGTCGTAGAAGTCTGCCGCCTGGGATTGGAACCACTGTGTGACAACCATCTCTGCCTCCCTGTCATTCTCAAAACGCTGACGCTGACCGGACAGGAATTTCTTGAGGTGTAGGAAAAGATGGAAATCACTGGGAGCGAGGTCCGGGCTGTAGGGTGGATGATTAA
>NW_019060000.1:145004-165046 GCF_000696155.1 Zootermopsis nevadensis | reverse complement strand
TTATCACTGACCGCACTTCACAGTCGGCGGGAGCTGGAATAAGAACCTCCATCTTCAACAGCTGCAACGATGCTACTGTGAGAACGCGGGAAGTACCGTTAGTGCATGCGCCATGCTACGTCATTGCTCTATCACGTACGCACAGTCGCTTCGCTCAATATAAGGTTTGCTAGCTGTGGGACGAGTGGGAAACTTACTTTTGGGACGCGGCTCGTATAACATGGAATGTTTTTATTGTCATGCCGTTAATATAGAATGTTAATATCATGTCCCACAATGATCTAGGAGCCATCAGATGGAGATGACGAGATGGGAGTTGTGGGAGCTGTTGCTGATGACCAGGAGGCTGAATACATACGTAACATTTGTGAGAATGATATTGTGTCAAGTGAAAATCTTCTTGCTGCTCTTAGGTATGTTTCTGCACAGTATCAGTCTTACACTCTTGTACATACACTGGTGTTCCAAATGGCCTCCTTCTCCCCCCAAATATCTCTAAATATTTTGTATGAATTTTTCTTTTTCTTACTATAGTAATATTACGTTTAAGATTTCTTAGGGGTTTTTGAGGGATCCAGTTCTGGAAATAATTTAATAATCATCCATTGATTTTTTATCAAATTAGATCATCCTATGACAGTCTTCTTCATTCACTCTCTCCTTCTATATATATTTCAGCTTCTATTTCTGTATTGTCTTTCCTCACTTGGTCTTCATCCTTTTATCTTCCTAATGGCCATTTATATAACATTTAATTTTTGTTGTTAAATTAAATTCTGTTGTCTTTAATTTCATCAGCTTTTCTTGCATTGTTTCTAGTTTCACATCTTGTCTAACACCAAGCTTTCAAAGTTTTTCCTTTCTTGTTTGGTTCTTAGTACTCTAAAGATGTAATTTCCACTTCCTCTTACCTGTTTTCTAACTTAACCATCTCTGTCATCCCGTGCATGTGATGTCATATTCATACAGTATTATCCACAGACTTCTCATTCCAACATCATCTCTGTTTTGAAGGGTTGATGGCTGTAATTTAAAAATTACAGAAAGCCATAGAATAGATATTACAGTCATTAATACATTGTGCATATTGTATGTAGCAAAAGTTTGAATTTAGCATGTTGAAAGGGTGAAGACTCAATTTTTCCCAAAGATGTATGCTTGAAATATGAATTACATTGTTCTCTAATAAAGCATGGGAATTTATTTTGATTTGTCTGTAGTCCTTTGGTAGTGACAATATGTTCTAATCCAAACAAGTATAAGGATACAAAGCTTCAGACTGCAGCATCACTTTCACTGACAAAAATGATGATGGTATCGTCAAGTTTCTGTGAGGATCATCTCCAACTTTTAGTGACTGTATTGGAAAAGTCAGCGGAACCTGTTATAAGATGCAATCTCATTGTGGCGCTTGGAGATCTGTCCTACAGATTTCCCAACATCACTGAACCTTGGACATCACATATATATAGCAGGTGAGAAAATTGTACATTGCGTTTGCCTTGTGTAGTATTTGGTCAGGCATGATGTATGCTTGGTATGTTTTTAGCTAGCCCATCTCTCTGGCCTTAGCACTCATTCTGAGTTGTGGAGTAGGAATTACCTAATATTGTCTACTTAAAATTCCTATTTATAATTGAGCTGGATTTCAAAATAAAGACTCAAATCTATCCAAAATAACAAATGCTGTTCTAATTATTGTGATATTGATTTTATGCCATTTTGCACCCATGAAAGTGACTGATGCCAACTGAATGGGCTGATTTCTTGCACCTATCAGCAGATGCCAATGGTTATGTCTGTTATACCTTTATATAGTGTACTGTCTTGAAGGTATAAATCTGAATTTGGAAAGAGGAAGATGAATTCATTTTTGTTCAGCAAGATCCAATATCTGTTATTTGCTTACATATCACATGATCTGTGTTGTGACCGTGGAGCTGTGAAAATGTGACAGTGCTCTGTGAGCAGGATACCGCTGTACTGTGTCAAAGAAACATGTTGACATCTTCTGAGATTAAATAATATGTAAATGCTATAAATGTGTTAATATTTATTTAGAAGCTGTTTTTGCTATTATCATATAAATGTCTTGTTGCAGATTGCGAGACCCAGCATCTGAAGTCCGTCAGGGTACTATGTTGGTACTCACAAACCTCATTATGAATGATATGGTTAAAGTCAAGGGTCAGATTTCAGAAATGGCACTCTGCATTGTTGACACAGAGGAGAAGTTGGCAGGTAAAAGTCTATTACATAACATCAGACAATATGAACATGACAGTGGATGCTGTCTTGAAACAGTGTGGAAACTTTGTTCCTTATTTAACATTTTAACTCTGTCCCTGGCCTTCATGTGAAGTCCTGCCAAGAGTACGTTTTGATTTGAATGCTACAAACATGTCATTTGAATAATGAGAAAATGTAAAGATAAGGTAGACTCTTATTTATGTTCTTGGGTAATGTCTGTTGAGGAGGCTGATTTGCCAGTGTTTTGCACAACCTGCATTTTAGCTAGATAACTGTACTATATCAGCAGAATCATGTACAACTAGTGAGCTGTGTGTTGCACAACTTCATCAGGGAAGTATCTGAAGATGTTTCAAAGTTTTATTTACAGACATTAATTTTTAATGTATGTGGTTATTTATGCAATGTGTAGTATTCTGAACATATGTGAACATTTAAAAATTATAATAATTTAATCTCTACTTATATTGGTTTATGTTAAATGTTATACTTTTCTGGTTAAATGACCTTCCCAGTGGAGAATTATAAATTTCCCAGAGCGATGAAAGTTAAAACAGAAGTGATTGGACAAGAAGTCACTGCTGTTACCACACTCTAAAAAATATTTGAAATGACAACTTTGGGGTGTACTTAGTGCTGGCATAGACTTTGAGTACATGTAGAATTTTTAGGTTCCTCCATGGTGAGATGATTATGTTAATCCTTTCCATTTGAGTATTGAAGTGGGCTTGACAGCATGTTTTAATTTGTAAGGGCTAGTGTCAAGTTCCACTCTACTTGCAATTTCTCTATGATTTTTTGCTCTTATGTAAGGAATCTTATTATCTGTCAATGACCTTATGAATTATTTTAAGTTTGGTGTTGAAGAACTCACATTTGTTTGTACAAATTATTGCAGTTACATTATGGAAATCACCTCAGAAGGAAGCAACTGTATGTCAGTATCCAAGCAATGACCTTTTGTGTTTCTGTTGCCATTTAGCAGTCTGATGTTTTGCTTGTAAATCTGTGTTATGGTCCAACATATGATGGATAAAAATTAAAAGATGAGGATATAATTAGAGAAATAAATGATGTAGAAAGCAATGATTGAGTGGTTAGATGAATAATTTTTTGAGTTGCTGTGTAATGAATTTTTGCAAAATTAATTTGGAGCAGATTACTGAAATTCATAAAAAGAAGATATTGACTGGAAAGGGCTAACTACTTTGATGTGTTTACCATTCTGCAATCTATAATTAAATCACTACTTAGTGCTTTTTTTGGAGACATTGTATTTTAACACAGAAAGAAACGAGTAAAGCTGAGTGAAGGAAAGTCACTTCCTTGTGGTTTGTCCCATTTCATAAATGAATTTTTTTACCCTGCCATGCCTGCAGGAGCCAGTAAGGTGAGTTAAGCTTGGGGATGTTTGTCACAAGCAGATATTTATAATTATTTTTATTTCAGAAATGGCATGCAGATTTTTTGTGGAACTTTCTCACAAGGGTAATACTCTTTATAATGTGATGCCAGACATTATCTCAAGACTGTCAACTCCAGATTTAAAACTTGAGGAGGGAAAGTTTAAAACTATAATGAAGTAAGTATTAAAAAGTTTTTTGTGAACATTGTCCATAATATTTCTTCCAGGGTGAATCATCTTATGATAATACCTTATGCTTGTCTGTCTTCCCATGCTTACTTCTCCTTTATGTGTGTCCACTATTTTGTATATATTCACTAATTGGTACCCACCATTTCATTATTTCTTCAGTGGGCTTTCATTTGACATCTTTATTTGATATGGCTGTATTAGTACTATGTGTAATTTGAGCATTTTCTTACCATTTCGCATATTTTTCCGTATTTAGGTTCATCATGGGTTTGATACAGAAGGATCGACAAATGGAGTCCCTTGTTGAAAAGCTCTGTCTGCGTTTTCGAACGTCACAGAGTGAGAGGCAGTGGAGTGATTTGGCATTCTGTCTTTCACTATTACAATATTCAGAACGCAGTTTGAGACGGCTCAGCGAAAATCTGCCTTGCTACGCTGACAAGTTGCATTCACAAAAAGTGTATGACACATTTTGTGTCATACTGGCTGGTATCAACAAAACAAGTAAACCAGATCTGAAGGTTTGTATTATTTTAAATTAGTCTATTATTTTGTAAGCAGTTACTTTAATACGTTATTAATTATGCAAGTATGTTTGTTTCGCAATAAATTTTTAATTATTTTACTTACTTTATGAAACCATGTGTTGATATCATGCCACAGAAATATAAAACAAATTTTGTACCTTTAATTCTCTTCCATCTATTATATCAGGATTTCCAACATTGAATGTCTGAAGTGGGACTTTCACTATACCCTTCATTGTAGAGCCTTGAAATTGTGTACCAATCATTGCACAGAATTCATCCATGTGCTCATTTCAAAAACTGCTTGACATTATAATTACATCTGGTATTGTGGCTTTACACTGAAATATGTTACACAACATTTGTTTTGTTTGTAATCAATCCACTGGAAGCCGTACTTGACATGAAATCCAGATCAGACTTGTAAAATAAATGGGTCATCATAGAGGTTGTTGGTATGTAAGAGGAAATATTTATATTATTAAGATCTACAACTGTATTTCAAACATTTCTCATTACACATGTAACAAAATATAGGGCCAGAAAAATTTGTTTCTCTGTTTATGTATTATCTCTGTATTTGCAGTCAAAATCAGAAAAATGAAGGGTGCAAAATTATGAGTACCTCTGGCAGATATGAGAACTCAGATTTTTCAAGAACAATATAATTCAATAGAGTACAAGCAGCTCTATGTTTGTGGTGTCAGCTGTGTAATTTGTTTAAAAGTTATAATATACAGGCTAGGAAAATGAAAAATTACTGGAAAGCATTAGCATATTGTATATTTTTAATTGTAATGAGTTATTAAATGTAAAATATTAATATATATTGTGTTGTATCATTATTTAAACTATTGTTGTAGGCAGCAGCTGATGAACTGGAAGTCAAAATTAAGGAGTGCTATAGTAAAGGTGCAGATGATGTCTTGGTGTCACAGAAGGCTGCTGCAACTGGTCGAAGGAGAACAGCCAATACACCAGCAGGTGAAATAAACATTCTGTTTTATCCCTGAATATAGTTAAATGAAGGACTGTAAGATTGGAATAAAGAAAGTTATTTTCAGTGAAATCCAGAGGATTTGCCAGAACAAGATAGGTATGAAACTACAACATTTGGAGACTGCCTTCGTCTCCATCGCCAGGGACTTATGTGATGAGTAGCAAATGGTCTGATAAATATTTGTTGATATAATGGAGCCCATTCTTTATTGGCCACAGAGTAATGGGCAGATTAAATCTTTAGAATCCTACAGTTAGCCTGTTACTTGGACTGGGGTGACCATAGTGAAGTAAAGCAGTTACCAGTCTTGCAGTTGACATAGTTCAGTGTTATTTAGTGTTAGAGTATTACAAGAGTGTATTAGAATTGTTTGAAGCGTGGGAGTAACAGGGTTCTATGATGTACAGGTAGCCCTCAATTTGCACCGATTCAGAATAACGCTGATTTTGAAACCAGCAAATCAGAAACTGAAAAAAATATATTTTACTATTATTTATAATGTTTTACAATGTATCTCGTACTGATTCTTATACTAAATCATAATTCTTACATCGCTGATTTTGAATAAAAATTATAAATACAGTCATCTCTGCAATTATGTATGTTTTGTTAACGCGAATTTGCTCCAATGAGATCGATGAATCGGTAAAATCTGTTTGTAAAATGCAAACTTTTGCATATGCGAGTTTGCTCTTATGCAAATTCATTCCTGGCCCTTTAAACTTTCAAAGGACTAATTTAATCTCTGCGGAGGTCCCGGGGTTATTTCTACTACACGATTTTCTACAGGTCTGTGTCTTACATGAATGCAACTATCGCATAACATCAGAGATGACTGTACACATCTGTCACATGAAAGAATCGCAGTCAATTGCGGGGACCAACGAATTGCCGATTGTAAGTGTATAAAATATATTTTTTAAATGTCCTTTATTTTATTTACATTATTTCAGAGCTTTAAATGTAATACCATTATATTGCTCGTCAATGTTTGGGTGCTGGGAACACATGTCATTGACTTCCCATTGATTTACATTATAAAAGAGTTTCAATTTACGCTGGTTCGTCCAGGAACGCAACCCCGGCGTAAATCGAGGGCTACCTGTACTTGCTTTTAAGATTTTAGAATGTAAGTAGATATCAAGTATTCCTTATTGTCTATTTTAATTGTCGCTGTTTCTTGGCTCCACAATCCAGTTGTGGGTTTTTGCCGCCTCCTTTTTCGGACTTCTCTTGGTCTTGAAGTGTGCGTTTATGAGTAGTGAGTGACCAGCCCATGACTGCACAATTTCTACTCAATCCTGATTTGACTGCCAGGGCCATCTAGCAGTTAATCAGGAGACTTGGGTGAGAAATGGCTGTTGAATTTTGCTAACAAAACGTCTCATATCATGCTCGTAAGGTTCTTTTACATGCCGTAAATCTACGACATGGGACCGCCGGCTTTACTTCCCCTTCGAAGGAAGTTGTGCTACAGATTTTTATCACTCTTTAATATCCATCAACCTCAGCTGGGATTGAACCCGCGAACCTTGGGTCCATTGGCGAGCATGCTAACCACTAGTCCACCAAGGGTGACGTTTATTTTAATTAGTTCAAGTAAATTTGGTAGTCATAATGAAATTCAACATTAGAGACATTTGTATCATGAGCCCTTGAAACCTTGTGGAATCCCAAGGTTGCACTAAACAGAGTTTGGGATCTCTGTCTCCTAGATTATTATTCTTGCCTGTATATTTTATTACCTATGTTAAATGTTGTTGATTTAAACAATTTATTGAGAGGTGGCTTCTTAATAACCAAATTATTTAAATAAGTAATATGGTGTTTATTAACGTGTTCACCCTACTTACTGTGATGCTGATTATCTCTCAGCAGCATGAATTGCTAATGTTTGACAGTGTTGGAGGGTAAAGAATTAAATGACAATTGATTAGCTTGGCTGTTAAAGGAATTGTGAAAGGTAACTTCACCATCTAGTAATAGAAGATAAAGTTACATGCTCAGGCTGCATTCTGAAAGTGACTTTGTTTGTTCCTCTCTGACCAAGGTGGATTTGGTAGGCTGGAGAAAGCACCAGCAAACACTCATCCTCAGATGCGGGAACAAGTGTATTAAAGATTATTATATTTGTTATTTGTATATTTCTGGGTTGTGAGGCCATGTGGTCTTTTAAGTGATTAACACTGTTTATGTGAAATGTATTTCCTACATATTTAGAGTGAAGTGAAGTAACTTAATCTTGAGGATGGTGGCAGTACATTCCTCTGTAACATTGGTACCAGATACAAGGCCTCATTCAATACAGAAGAGCATAACTGACATCTCTGCTGTGAGAATCTCAGAACTCAGTCTGTAATATTATTTCAGGTAATAGAATTAGCTCTACACGCAAACAGATGTCTCGTTCCACTGTCCAGTGTAATCGGCAGCGGCAGCGATGCGTTTCAGATTCAGAAGACTCGGACAGTTCAGATCATGAAAATTCTGATAAAGGTAAGTATTCTGAATATCTAGATCTAAATGTGCATCAAACAATATTTATATCTTTTTTGGAATCATCTAGATCATCCTTAAAACAAGATTAGTTTCTATAGATTAAAGAAACAAATGGGAAAGTGTAGAATAGCTGTTCACAAGTTATATCTTCTCTTGTTTGTCTTCTCATTAGTCATTTATTCAACATCCTCAGTTATTATGCTGTCAGAGAAATCCTGTTCTTATTTGTGTATCATTAACTTTACCAGCCTTTCTTTAGTTTTATTTACCTTCAAGTTATTCTTATCTAAAGAGATTTGTGACATTCTGTCTTTGAAAGCTCATATCCATTTCTCATTGCTTATGTCATTTCAGAGTCTGTCCAAGTCAAAGGCCCACTGTGTAACTTTTCATAACATGCTAGTTTCTAGTTTGGTATAGTAATGAGTTATTACCCCTCCTGAACCCCAAGTTTTTATGGTCACACTTTTCACTTCACCTAACTGCAAATACAGCCTACACAATGTTGCAAAGCGTACTGCTACATCTTGTACAATATATTCCCATGCATAGCACTTTGTTCTACCTATTTTGTGCAAATCTTAAAAGAAAGTGTGTATGGTGTATGGATAAATATAGTACATAGAACTATAATTTTAGTACCTGCTGTTTTGTATGGTCATGAAACTTGGTTTTTCGCATTAATGGAGGAATGCAGATTGAGGCTGTATGAGAATAGGGCGCTGAGAATTTTTTGATCTAGAGGGAAGTAAGTAATAGGAGGCTGGAAAATATTGCATGTTGAAGAGCTTAACATTTTTTTTCATAGCTGAATATTACTGGTGTGATTAAATGATGGAAGATTAGGTGGACATGGCATGTAGCATGAGAAATGTATACAGAGTTTGGTTATAAAACATGAAGGGGAGATATAGATGGAAAACCTGGAAATGGATGAGAGGATAATATTAAAATGGGTCATACTGATGTATGGCAGGAGAATGTGGGTTGGATTCATTCAGCTGAGAGTGGGCCCCATTGATTGCCTCTTGTGAACTTGATAATGAGCCTTTAGATTCCATTAACTGTGGTAATTTCTTGAGTAGCTGAGTGACTTATGTTCTCAGGAAATACTGTTCTCCATTAAGTTGGTTACTATTTTGTCTAATGTCTAGGTTTTATCCCTTATTGTTCATTCATATCTTGAAATTTAATAGGTACATCATCTTTGGTACTGATAATTACATATGTCTCTTATCTTATATCCACATTTCTGATTCATATATCAAAATAGACAAAATGTGTCTTATGTTACTTCATTCTTTTCTAACTTTGTGAATGTTTTTTGATATGCCAAAGATACAGATGTAACCTTTATAAATACAGAAGTATCACTGCTTAATGCTAGGAGAAAGGTTCAATGTGTATTCCACCCTTAAACTTGCCACATCCCACAACAAACTTGTGTAGCTGCAATCTCTAATATAAAATGAACATGTGAAGGGAATGGTGACAGAGATATAAGCTTGGCTTATAACTGCTTGTGTAAAAGCAAGGAAAGCAAAGCTGTCCACCTATGTGCCATGTAGGTGCTTGGGGGGGAGAGGTGGTATAGCTCCTACTCATTCTTGACCTCAGCACTAATGGGGGTGAGTGGTCAGCGTCACGCCCTGGCCGCGCTTTACCCCCGGGAAAGGACCCCAGTACCCATTTGTTAGGAGGCTGGATGGGCCCTAGAGCCGGTCTGGATGCAGAGGCTAGAGGAAAAATTCTCTGCTACCATTGGGATCGAACCCGGTTGTCCAGTTTGTAGCCAGTCACTATACTGACTGAGCTATGCTGGCTCATATAACTAATTGTGTGTGTGTGACAAAATTTGGTTTGTGAACCTTCAGTAAATTCAGTAATTTTTCCTTTTGATGATGGAGTTCATCATCTCCTATATCTGTATTTTTAATGCACTTTTGGACATTCTGGTGTTATCCATTCTTGCATGTGTTCTGTCTGTTTTTGCCTGTAATCTGTGTTTTTTCACTGTATGTTTATAATTCGCTCTTTTACAGCCAGACAAATAAATACAAAAATGCATGGACAGTATGCTCTAATATGCTCATATTTCAGAGAATCACAGCAGCAAGAGCCAAGGACATGAAGTTCGCAGAAGTGCGAGACTTAGATTAGTGGAGAAGCTGTCACAACCTCCACATCCTGTCTTGGACTCTGATGACTCTGACGAAGGTCTGAATACTTTTGTAATATGAATATGATTTATATATGTAAGTTTATTAATGTCATTAAATCATTTCATTTCCAGTCATCTTTCTTGTGTGTCCTTCAGTAATTTATCTGCCATTGCATTATGGATACCCATGTAAGCCTCAGTTTTCTTCTCTTCCTCCACTTCTGTTACATCCATTTGAGCACTGTACACTTTTGTATGCCATTCTTTCAACATGTTTATGCGGTTTTAAATGTTGTATGTCATCCAAAACACAAGCTGTTTATCTTTTCTCTCTTGATTTGTGGCTTGGGATTTTGTCATTCCTTTATATTTTTGCTGAATTTTTCCAAAATCCATGTGTGCTGCCAGTGATTTTGTATTTTTATTTTTGAAAGACATAGTTCCAAATCATAAACCATGAATTTGTTATTATTGTCTTGTAAATATTTGAACAGATTTCCTTCTAACTTTTTTGTTTCATAATATACCAATTTACCATTCATATTTTATAATTATTATGTGTACCTGAATATGAGACAGTTTCCCCCCCCCCCATAATTTATACGTGAAGAGTGAGAGGTTCTTTTATCACAAAGCAAAGTACTTCACAAAGTTGAATGTTTGCTTTGAAAGTACTACAATAGTGTTGTGTAGCACTGTTATCTGTAGCCTGGGCAGATTATCCTTTTGTTCAGTTTGTAATATGTGGGAGTGAGTAGATAAATTACGTATTTTATTTCTTAACAGAATTAAATATTGACCGAGGAAAATGTTGACTCAACATTAAAACTGCAAAAGCACTGTCTTATATTTGAGGAATATACAGTAACTATACATTCACTTTGTTGCTGTGTTTAGATTGTGTTGACCTGTGATTTTATGCCTCATGAATTTCTTACTGTATGGGTTCAGTCCTTGGCGGAGGTTATTATAGTAATGAAATATCCCTTGATTTCTGAGCTATTGGAGTTTGAATGTTTGCATTTACATTTTAACCCATTGACTGTAGGCCTTGAACTTGAGTGCTTTTAATGCCACGTGCCAAAAAAAAAAATGGAAGTATGGTATGACTGTGAAATTTGTATGTTGACATCTATATGTCTATTAGTATAAATGGTGTTGAAACCCGCAAGGCATAATGATTCACACCTCACCAATAGCAATATTTTTATTGCTTGTGTAATAGTATAGTCTCATCTCTCATTGCAGTCTTAAATTTCTATGCTTTTATTATACTTATTTGCTTTGCACATGATTGGTGTGTTTTTAATGTTCTCTGTGATTTTTCAGATGTTTTTGTGAGGCCCAAGACACCAATGAAGAAATTCACTGATATGGATAAGAAGTTAGGAGGTGATATAATGACTAGTGATAAGTAAAATATTGTTTAAGCATTCTTTTGTAAAGAATGGGTTAGAAGATGGCTAATCAAGTGACAGCAATTGGAAGATCAAAATAGAAGTAATGTAACAGCTTGAATAATCAGGGTTTGTCCATAAATGTATTATGTTATTTGGTTAAATTTGCTTTCCTCAGTTTCACCACAGGAAGATCCAGCTAGTTATCAGTCCTGTGGCTTAGCCATTGCTAATAGTAATCAGACATGATTATTAGGTTATGGTTGGGAATAGAGCCTAAAATCTATTTTTTAACATTCCCGCAACATCATCTGGAAATAAGTGTCTTGCAAGTTCAATTGGCTTCAGATATGCTGATAGCCATCTCTTAGCTGGTGGTTCTGGTATTCTTTGGTAAGTAACATCTTTTCTGTCAGAGTCAACTGGAAATCAAGTTTTTTTTAAATGTTTTTACTGTTCCCCCTATGTGCAGTATATGAATGTGCTGTGCATGGAAACTGACCATGATTTTACAGCTTATCAACACAAAGACAAAGACTAGCTGATGGACAGAAGAATATTCCCATAGTTAAGGAACAGAGAACCAGTATAAGGTGCGGATAAGTAACCACTATACTATGATTCCACCATCCAGTAGGGCAGAGGCAATACAAGTGAATTTATTGTCTTGTGCCCACATCACCCCTGATGATGATGTGAGTAGGTATCTGAAATGTTGGTTTTTAATTCATCTTTGGCTCAGCTAATCACCTGAGAGGACTTTGGTGAAGTTGGCAATGTGTACATAGTGTAACGTTTCTGATGTGTTTGCTGTGTTATAAATAACACTATTCAACAGCCAAAATATATCAGAGATGAAACAAACCAATTTTTACTAATTTTGAACTGCTAAACACGAAAGCGACATTCATTTTGCGTGATTGGTTCGCATTTTGAAGGTATTCTTCATACCAAGCTGTTTCGCTCAATTTTCGTAATTTTCAGAAATGTAATGGACTACTTACTTCAGAAACAGCTTGTACAAGGGTGGAGAAGATTTTATTGCTTCCTGCAGGTCTAGTCAACATCCCTTAAGCAGGCTACACACGTACAGGTATACCTGCCAGGTATGCCTGAACAGACGCGCCTCTCAGGTATACCTCAACGTGTAGATAATAAAAATGTACCGTGTAGACGCACTAGAGCAGGGGTCGTCAACCTAGTCCCTACCGCCCACTAGTGGGCGATTCAAGCTTTCATGGTGGGCGGTGTGGGTTTTTGTCCGTTGTTACAAATTTGGCAGTAAGGACATTTTACCACCAACAAAGATACAAAAGTGGGCGGTAGGTATAAAAAGGTTGACGACCCCTGCACTAGAGCATGAGGTATGCCGAACAGGCATATCTGTTCAGGCATAACTGAAAGGTATACCTGTACGTGTGTAGCCGGCTTAAGGGATGTTTAATAAAATGGTTCAGTTGTCCTTGTGGTTCTGTTTGGCAAATAAGTGTTTTGTGGGGTGTGTTGCAAAGTGGGTGACATGGACATGGCATGGGCACCCCATATTTGCTGTCTGAAGTGTTCTACAAATCTACGTGAGTAGCTAAAAGGAAAAATGCAATCTATGCCCTTCGCTGTGCCCATGGTGTGGCGGGAACCTCATAACCATGTAAACGACTGCTACTTCTGTATGTATTCCTATAGCTCATGCGGTTCATATGAAAGAGACATACGATAACATTAAACTATTAATTAACAGGGTGAATTATGGCAAATATAAGTGGTGGCTATCATACTAGGCCTTCAGATGGGTTACACAAAATATTGCTGCTTCCTGTGTGAGTGGGACAGTCGTGCAAGGAATATACATTATGAAACTAAACAGTGGCCCCTTCGACAGAACTTGGAACCAGGTACTAAAAATATTGTCCGTGAACCACTGGTAGATCAGAGCAAAATATATTGCCAGCATTGCACATTAAATTGGGTCTGATGAAAAATTTTGTAAAAGGAATGGACCGAAATGGAGAAGCCTTTAGGTACCTCTTTCACAAATTTCCCCGACTAAGTTAAGCTAAAATCAAAGGAGTTTTTGTAGGTCCCCAAATAAGAAACCTGATTGTTGATGAACATTTTGTTGACATTTTGATGGGAGAGGAGAAAATTGCATGGGAATCCTTCAAGTCAGTTGTTAGGAATTTTCTCGGAAACAACAGGGTGCCAAACTATAGGGAATTAGTAGACAAGTTGTTGAAAGCAGTAAAATGGGGTGCAATATGTCTCTTAAAATGCATTTCCTCCACTCTCACTTGGTCTTTTTCCCTGATAATCTGGGATCGGTTAGTGATGAATATGGCGAACGATTTCACCAAGATATTTCTACTCTTGAAAGGCGTTATCAGGGGAAATGGAGTGCATCAATGATAGCTGATTACTGCTGGTCATTAGTAAGATATGCCCCTGAGGTAAAATGCAGAAGAAAGGCCAAAAGACAACGTCTGTAAGGTAGGTGAAAATTTTTAAACATTTGCATATCATATGGATGAATTTATTGGTGATATTTTACAAAGTACAAAATATCTTCAAAATGCGAACTAACTGAACTTTTTTATTGTCATTTTCGAATTTAGCGGACGAAAATACATAAGAATTGATTAGTTTCATTTCTGATATATACAACTCATTAAAATTTGTTGTCTAGTGTAATTGGACTTGTACCAGTCACCTTGACAAGAGATAAGTATTCTTGGTCCCAGGACTAGTGGCCTTGGTCATGGGGACCAGTGACCCTAGATCTGGGACCATTGATGGTCTGATGGCCAACAAATTTGTTATTAGCATCAAGGCCATTATCTTAAACACATGCAAGTGCTTCAAAGTGCCCATTATTGTTGACTGATTTTAACCAAATTTGGAATATACCAACAAATTTTGGTAAAACTCTCCATGACCAAATTTCACAGGAATCTGTTTAGCCATTCTTGAGTAGTTACACACAAACGTATGGAAAGGATGAAGGTAATAGGCATAATTTTGCAGTTTTTAGTTTTGAATATATCTGAAAATGAAGAAAATTTGATTCATTTCTCTGACAGGAAAGTATTGAAATACTTACTTGAAATCTCCTATTAATAGGTAACATTGCAAGGAATCTGACACCAGTATGATTTCTGTTTTGCCAGCTGTTGGAAAAGATATATATTTCTTTGACAGCTTCAGGTACAAGATTAGTGATGCAGTCCAGTAATAAGGAACATATTTCATAGGGTCCTCTCTTAACTTTTCCTTCAAGATATATGTAAAAAGCGACTTATTATTTTTATATTATTTGTTCCAAGCATATTTAACCAGAGGTGGTGAAAATAAAAATATCTATTGTACTGGTATATGTGGAAGTGGTAGATTTTTCATTAACTCCATATAGGTACTCGACTCCACATGCGTCAATAATGTACTGAATCTAAGGAAGGTAGTATGCAGTTTCTACTTAACATTATTGTTATCAGACTAGAGACTTCATTGATAGCATGTTTAATTACTTGAGGAGGAGGCAGAGAATATTCAGTTTGTGCTTGTTAAATTGCAAGAATTCTCTGCTGATCATCAGGTCTTTAGTATTGCAGTGGAGGATAGTCAAGTTCAAGTGGAAAATGTAGCAACATAAGAATCGTAATAGCTCCGTCTCTAAGTGTGACAAGCTGTCACTCACAGTCAGGTTTCAATCCCATTGCTGTTTTCTGTTATGGAGCACCCTTTTGTTTAATGAATTCAGAGCGTTACTTTATCTGCCTGCAGATGATGCTGAGAGCTCAGATGAGGATGTGATGGAGAACCACTTGGCTTCCCCAGATCGTAAAAGACTTTGTAGAGGTTTAGACAACAGTAAAACATTGACTGCCAACACACCTCAACCTAGAAGTATGCCTCGGCCAAAGTTCACACCCAGAGCTAAGGGTACACCACAGACATCAAGTGCAAATGGGCATAAAACAAAGAATAAGTAATGTTTGTAATTCATATTAATGGTTCTCAATTCTTGCAGTCATTCTTGGATTAATTTAGGACTAACTCTAAAGGTAGAATATATTATAACATAAGGTATTTGTAAAATTATGTAACATTTTGTTTATTATGTGTGAAGGTAATTTATTCAGTAATTTTTTAAGTCAGTTTGAAATTCTAAATTTTTGTGAGAAACTGTGAAACTCATTTATCCTTGATATCTTTGCCTGCATTCCATAATGATTGTATCACTGAATACCTTCAAGCATCAGGCAGAAGTATCTGCCCTCTTACACCTGTTCAGGCTTATAGAAACAGTGGAATAATACTTGTCATTTATTTTGGCATAAAAAGTCATAAAGGTCTTGTCCATTATTTTATGTAATGTTATTATTATCTATGTCGTAGAAGCACATGAAGTTTAGTCCACTTTTTTTTAAATATGATCTGCAGCTTGAGAACCATATTAGATACAGAGTTTTTTTTATGTATTATGAAGATTTACAGCAATATTCTGAGATGAAATACTGTTAACACATTATATTTTAAATAAGATTACATTTACGAAATGACATACAAGGGCCATATTAATAATATGCATTGATTGGATCGGAATGCTTTTTAGTATGACACACAGTGGATAGTTTAGTTTTGCTTTTTACTAATAGGCTGAAGAGAATTATTTTTCAAGAAACAGGTGGATTAAAATAGTATAAGGATCTAGGTCACTGAAACTTTCATGTACAGACCTAGCTTACCTATTACTCATAGGTAGGAAGCATCTAAACCAACTTGAGGACACTGTATGTTTTTGTCTGTTAATTTTCATGACGGTAACAATTTAATTTGAAAATAAAAAATAATTTACCTGGACTTAGCTTAAACCATGCAAAAATTAATTGTGGAAGGGGTAGCTAAATACTACTGACTTATATTTTTTATATGTCCTGCTGTTACTGTGGGAATAATTAGCTTTATTTATGAGATATGAATATGATATTTATGAAATTATATTACAGTTTCACCAGCATAATGTCACTTCACGTGTTTGCCATTTGTTAAGGATTGGTGAGAAAGATGTGTTTCACTGAGTTGTAGAAATATGAGTAGAAGTTTGTCTGTCATACCAGCTACATCTGTAAAAATATCTGGTGGAAATGAGTGGTGAAATGTCCTACCTTTATTTTAAGAAACTCTGTTACTTCTGTGTCATTTCTACTTGAAAATGAAATGCCCTGAAGTCTTGTGCAATAATCAGTATGCATCTTATTTTGGTTTAAAATCATACTGCTGAGATACAAATACTTGGACAAATTATATTGGAAAGTTTAAAATGAACCTCACTGTTTGACTATGACAAAGATAATTTCATTACGTTTATAAAATCAGAATAAATGACTCCTATCATTGCTTATGCTCACCTGCCCCAATAGTTTAAATATCTGGCAGTTTTGGGATGTTATTGTACTATCTGAATCTGGGATTAAAGTAATAAATCATCTTCATTGTCATTGCTCATATTTTTTCAATATATATGCTGTATCAGATGTAATGTTCATACATTGTAGCCCATTTGCAGTTACTACATGTATTTTGTTCTTTGTCTCCTTGACCCTCCCCTCCCCATTTATTTTTTCTTTAATATTTTAGAAAATATGTATATTTTGTACTTGCAAAAATTTATTAATACGTATTTCCATAAAAAAGATTTTTAAACTAAACATACCATACTTCAGTAATCTTGTTTCCTTTGTAATAGAAGCAACATTTTATTTAATCTGTAGATTTAATCAACTGCTGACATTAAAGGATACACTAGAATAATGTTTTATTTGTACTAGAAGCCGGGTTGTGTATATCATTGCAACTTGTTAAGTATTCTATTTTAGAGTAAGGGGATATTATACATTAAGTAAACATTTTCCAAATATATTCTTTATGATTTTAGTCGCTCGATCTGTATCTTCATTTTTTATTAACAAAGTTGCTGTTGACAGATTTGACCTTTGTTGTATGGGGTTAAAGGGTTGAAATCTCTGCATTGTTATGCTCCTCGTTAGACTAACTCCTACGATTAATGGTATAGTGGTATGCCGCTACAGTGCACAACCAGATGGACTGCACATTAGTTATGATGCATGGCTGATGTAGGTTAAGGAGAGGAGGGTGATGAGGGGAAATAGCCATTTATGTCTGCCCAATGCAGAGAGAAGCCCTTACAGCAATATTGATAATGGATTTACAAATTTGGATGACTAATGTGAAAGCTATGGTCACAATGCACTGAAATGTAAGTAAACTTCTACCAGACTACATAGTGCTATAACCTAAAGACAGCTATCTTCAGATTTCATGTGATATGATATGTAATGATCAGTTGTGTGTTCATGTTCAAGCCAAATTTGTGCTTGTATTTTAGAAAAATGTATTTGTAATAATAACTGATATTTTTACAAATTTTATAACTGACAGAAGTAGTAGTAGAACTTTTAACATTTAGAATTTATTACCAGTCTATCAGAGTGCTGATGTTACTAATATAAATGTCTGTGCTTAGCAGGTAAGTACATGGTGAAAATCATGGAATTCAAAGTTATTTGCAAGCTGACTGATAAAATCTCTGAAAACCTGTTAGCATATCTGATTGCTGGGCCAAGATTTGAACCTGCAATTTCCCATTCACAGAATAGCAGTGCTAATGATTCTGCTTTTGACATTTGGTTCTCTGTTACTGTGATCTTGATATGTATATTTCCGTTTGATATATGATATTTTAAGTTTTTATGGAAGTGAGAGTTCATATTTTCGTCTCCTGGAATGTGACATGTAGTTTTAGAGGAAAATGCTTCCTCTGTATTCAGAGCAGAAGTGACTGGGTCTAGGAAGCAATACTGTTTTTAGGAAGTGTGAAGAATGGATCCACAGAAACAATACTGGCCAGTAGTAGCCAGGAATGGTGTACATTGAGCCCTGTTAGGACCAATGGGAGAAAAAGTTACAAGGTTCCGATGAAGGTAACTAAGAGAATAGTGAAAATAGCAGGGTCTGCACTCTTTGCAATCTCGATCTCTTGGGATTTTTCCGAACAAATCCATGAATACGCGATGACGTATGATTCGTAGATAAACTGCTTACAGTGAGCACACTGCCATCTAAAATAGTGTTGATTTTTTGCTGCCAAGCCGAAAACTTTCATCTGTGAAAAATAGTTTGACTTGTGTGTTCGATAATCAGTGACAGCTCAAAGTGGGATGATATTTATGGTACTGCATCGCTTATGTTTGTATCGTGTTTTGTATTTGTTATGTGTTACGTGGATTGTAATTTGGTGCTGTGGTGGAACTATGCTGTAAGGTTACAACGTGGTTGAGCGTCTTTACCATTCGCCTGCATGATATAATTTACTATCAGACTTGTTTCAAACCTCAGATTTATATTAATGTTTAGTAGATCACATACAACGTAACCTAAATAATTAATATAAATCGCTGCTCAATTTGTATTTGTTAAAGACGTGTGAAAGTATGTCCAAATACGGGCATATATGTTTGTTAGCAATAAAATATGCTTGTATATAGTGTAACTTCGTCAAAAATGCCGTACGAGTAAAAGTAACTGACCACAAAGATGACTATCTTCTGGGTTGTACGATCGTATACTCTGTAGGCTGCCTCCATCATCAGGGCATGCCCTGATGTTGGAGGCAGCAAGGGCCTCTGAAACGTTCATAAACGTCTACCAGACTACAAGACGACACATTCCAGGAGACAGCTATTTTCATAATTACCGCAGTGATTACAGTTTCGTAAAGATATAGCCTGAAGAATAAATTTGCTTTTCTGAAATGTTGTTTGATGACATTGTAAAGTCTTAATCATTGGTTTCGCATGTTTTATTGCACGCAGTCTGAATATCATTATTTGTAACATAGGATCACCTTACATGAATAACTTGACATATTCGTATAACTGTATTGGAAAAAGCATTCTTTGTCTCTCCCATTTCAAAGTATGCGAAAGAAAAAATGCTTTGTACGAAGCATATTGTGGCTTTAAAGACAGAAAAGTTTAGTAGCATCACTACATTTTCACGATTATCAATTAGAGGCGTATTCTCTACTTCAGGTTTTTCGTTATTTCTTGCATAGTTTAGTTGTTATTGAAAACATTCCATCCCGCCTTTCATCTCTGCAAGCTACTTTCGTCTTTCATCTTGTTACCTTATTGCCCAAATTTATATTTTATACAATGGAAACTAGAAATATTAAAGTGATTGCAGTGCTTTTTAATATGCACAAATAAACATTTCCTTTCACAAATTAATTTTGATTTTTATATGGAATCAATAAATAAGCATTCATATCACCCCATTTTTCTTTGATAGGCAAAGAAAAATTTGTAAACAAGTGAAGCTGGATGCCGTCGGTGTGAAACCTGTCTATGCGTCTAGAGAACGTGAGAAAGAAGTTAGCATTTAGTTCTGAAAGAAATGTCAACGCGTTCTGATTCCAGTAGTGAGAGTCAACCGTCAACAAACATTGCAGTTCGCTGTAAGCTCCCTACGTCAACAATCTCGTCTACTCGAAACCATCACTGAAGAAATTAGCACAAAGTAAGTCGGAACAGCATTT
>NW_019060000.1:133264-144973 GCF_000696155.1 Zootermopsis nevadensis | reverse complement strand
TGACAGTTCACATAATGTAATATATTAATATAACTTTAATATAAATACTAGCTACTCTTTTAATCTGGATGCGTGAATATGTACGAATGTGTAGCTTGTATGAGCGCACAAGCAATCCATGTTTTTTTAAAATTTTTGTATAGGTATGGTGCAACCACAGCACATGCAAGCGAACGTCGTTTTTCCAAAATGACCTTTCATGTGGAATCATGTAGACCCGCTAAGCTAGAAAAGCATTGCGTTATAACATCCTTGATGGGTGGATGTGAGAAACTAGCAAATGTCTGCATTAAAATATTTTGAGGCGATCAACTGCGCCGAAGCTGAGTTAAAACTAGCGTTTCGAAGACGTACTCTGCCTCCATTATCAGAGTTAGCCGTGCTTTAAACAATAAGTTTAATAAAACACTGGTTTATTTTCGTGTTATAAAGTGTCTACAGAAACACATACATGACTTGCAGATACTACTACTGAATATGTTTTATGAATATTTGTTAATATCACCGTGAAACTACAGGCTTGAAGATGGACAAAGTACATTTCTCCGAAACGCTGGCATCCACCAACCAGTCCACATGACGCCAAAACCCAGAAGAATATAATAATTATTGTTACCGCCGTGAAAACCTCAAATATCACATGGATAATTTCGTTTTACTTATGGGGGCATCGCCTCGTTAACCATCTCGGTAACTGCCGGGTCGTTCACCGGCTGAAACCGATCCTCAAAACTGTCGGCTAAGTTTCACGCTTTCTTGGATTCTTGAGAGAGCTATTTCTCCCGACACTTGCCAAAAGCCGAAGGAGTGGGAACTCGCGCTACACCGTTTGTTATTGTCCAAGGATTCCAGCTTATCGGTCCACTGTTCGTTCCTCCGCTCGTTCAGCCGATAGTTCACGGACCTCTGGAGGCGGCTGACCTGGGCTTTCAGAGCGGGGTCGCTCGTGACTTGCCATTGCCTCCCCAGCTGGTTTTTCAGGCGGTAACAGAACCTGGGGGGGTGTCGAGTCATTCGTCAACACTTTTGGACAAAGGGGCTTACGTAGACTGCGAGCTGGGGCAGCCTGGAGGTCCGTCCGTCTTACTGTGTCGGATAAAGTGGAAATTGAGTGGGCGTAGCCTCAGTCTTGACAACTCGTGGTTCCAGCCGGAGCCCCAGTTTTTCCTGTTATGTCTTAGGTGGCGCTGATTTGGGAGCTTGGATGCCGTCCTTTCGTCCGTGTTCAACTTGTTCACCTTGCGCTTCCTTTGCAGAAGCGACTTTTGCTTCTTTCCTCTTACGAATAGGACGTGTATCGTTTGAAGACAATCAACAGGGATATTGCGTTGACGTGTATTGAATAGTTGTTGGTGCTATGGTTGATTTGTTATATCTGATCTTTATACAGATGTTTCTAGATTTATTGTTAATAAGCCACAGTGAAATTTGCGCCGTGCAGTTATGTGTCCTGTGCAGATGATAACCTTCATTACTAGTAAAATCGTGGTTCACGTACAACACTTGCTGGACTACAGTATCCGGAAGAGTGTAACAAGAATTTACTGCCACGTAAGGCTGAAACGTGTCGCTGTAATATGTACATGAAATGTGTGCGATGAATGCATTTTTAATTATCTGTTCGAGTTTATTGTGAGTGACTATTATATTCAGTTTGTTGAACAGATCACACTAGTTTGCCTACCTACAAGATATTCTATCGTAAGTTAACCAAATTTAAATAGTGATAACGCATTCAGTAAGGGAATTATACCACTAAAATAAATAATAACATTTGTTGTGGATATAAGCAAAAACGTTTGATTTTTTCAATATTGCAAAATCATAATGATTCTCAATTTTGTACACATGGTAATGCCAATGAAACGGTTGCTTGAAGTCGGGAAGTAAGATTTCGCCATTGTGTATGATCGTCTGCGCATGCGTAACCTAACCAAACTTAACCAAATCTGGCCCCTTCGTGAATTGCGGTTTATTGGGTGGTATAAATTATTAATCTTGTCAGTTAGTTTATTTTATTTTATTTTATTTTATTTTTTTATTATTGTATCTTGTCAGTTAGATTTAAATTATGAGATTATACTTATAGCAGTACAATTAAAGTTTGCTTCTGCATACTCAGTGTTTCATGGATGGCATTGTATTAACTTCTAATGTAATAACATTACACTCAAATTCTTCTGTGATCTTTTATATTTTATAGCTATAGAATGACAGTCTTAATCTAATAATGTTTTATAATATTTATGTCATGTAAGGACGGTACGTGGCGGAGAGATTCAAATCGATACGTATTCGATTGTCGATATTTAAACATTGAATAACCATGAAATGCGCCATCCACCGGAACTAAGACAATCGTTTGTTAATGGTTATCATCGTGTATCGTAAATTGGTTCATAAATCCCTAGGAAAGTAGCATTATGTATACTACCATCTTTGTGATGTCGACTGTCATGTGATAAGATAGCAATATTGATTTTGTCTCCTGAAATGCCGTTTTGAAAAAAAAACATCATTTTCGGGAGGTGGCATAATAAAGATGCCAGTAAGCACGCCAAATGATTGCCAGATATTTCCTAACTTGATCCTTTAAAATGACGTATGCATGTCGTGGATTGAGGTTTACTAGATGGTATCAGTTTTAAATGCTGTAACCCAGGCTTGAATTTGGAGAAGATACATACAAAACAGGTGAATGAAACTTGTAAACAGTATTGCAGAAAGCCATTACTTCTGCATACACAATGTTTAGTGGATAGAAACGTAAAAAATGATCATTGTACCACTCGATAAGTTTGAGAATTCGTCACTTAGGTATTATTGGTTGCAAATTAAAAATTACTAATTTAATGTTGATTCGAGTAGCATGTCGTTCATATGACATTTAAAGGTAATCCTTTGAGCTGTTCCCGTGTTATGTGGCAGAGAGTTATTTTGTATTATCATTGCTAGATGGCGGAACGATCGGAGCTGACTGACGGTCGGACAAAATGTATGCATGAGGTATTTTTTCGTTTAGCATAGATCGTAACGAACAACGACAAAGCCAAAGACATAATAAAATTAATTCGCTGAAGAAAATTAATTCGTCTTTGCTTTGATGAAGTAAATTCGTAGGTGCATATAGGTTGGCTTTGAATAATGTCTACATGTTTTAATTTGAAGTAAACTAGGCGACTTCGCATCACACACGCCTCCGCCTACAGTTAGAGAAGTTTTCTCAAAGTGGTAGTTCATGTCAGCAACCTACATTTCTGAAATTTCCCTTTCAATCTCAAAATGAAAAAGTTTGCAAAATATAATGGTTCCAATAAGTTGAGCTGCCTTATCATCAGTAGTTTCCCAGTGCCCCTTTTCATAAAACTTAGGCATGAGCAGCTTTCCAGTAGATACCACCTTGTCCTAGTATTTCTTAACTTCTTACCGTCAATAATATCGCAGTA
Source organism: Zootermopsis nevadensis (assembly GCF_000696155.1). Next base: position 141,527 of record NW_019060000.1, on the reverse strand, counting down.
GTGGATGTATGCGAACTTTTGAGGTGGGACATATAGAAACGCAACTTAATATACATCCGTAGGATCCTAAAATACTGTTTATTTCCATGATCATTTATAATTCCCGTGAAAGGAAAGTCGTACATTAAAAGTGATAATTTATGTATTTTCCATTCGAAGAAGACCCAGATATAGTTAAAAGGAACTGTAAATAAATTGTGGGAGGCATTTATTAACGTGACAAATTTTAGAGGTCTATTTAGAACGAAAGTGAATGAGTTATAATAGGATGTATCTCGTCCGTAGCGTCGACAATTATATAATTGGTTTGTTTTTTCTTCGGAAATATTTAACTGATGAGAAAAAATGCTGTTTCGGATTCAGTTATGGTAACTGGTTTATAGTAGTCTATTTTTCATTTCTGCATATCACAAACATGAATTGATAATTCTTCTTAGCTTTCACCAGAAGGTGTTTAGCTTTGCTTTTGGGAAGCAACTAGCAACAGGCGATACCGGTATACAATGATCACTTCCTTTACCGACTTGTCCAGAAAGTAGCAATTCTGTTGTTTGGCGAATGCATAGGTAATGTGCTATTTGTATAGCCTTTCGCGTATCGCCTATTGCTTGTCGCTGGTTACTTTTCTGCGAATTCTACCTTACATCGCTCCTGGAACAACGCCATCATGGTTGCCAACTATCGTATAATTCTAAGGAGAAATTCTACAGATAAGGTTAATACGAATTTTCACTGTATGTTGCAATTTATTTAGTGTAGAATTTAATGATGCTGTACATTATTCTTCGATGGGGGAGATATTCCTTACTAAACTTATGAGACGTTAAGCATCGACTTGAACTTCGGTCATCTTACCCATGTACACTGGTCAAGTCGACTGCTAAGTGTGGCACCACAGGCGTTCTTTCTCGTTCTGTAAGTTTTCGGATTTAGGGAACGTCTCTAAGGAAACGCACGTCTCTTGTGTGGAAACGTCTGTTTGGTTGTATTAGTTTATAGGGAACGGTTTGTTTAATTCAGCGGTCAGATGCCGTCGGACTGCAGTGAACCGTCCGTTGTTTCCACCAGATGAATGCAGCATGAAGACGGTCATTTCACCTTTTGTATTTCTGCTTCATCCATTTGTTTATAACGCACCGTCGATTTCGACGTCCGCCATAAAAGTACATTGTGTGTAAAGGATAAAACTTTGTGGCGTAGTGTATAATAATCCTGTGACCACACTTGAGCTAATTATTACATTCGAACGTTTCATTGAAATGTTCCGGATACTTTATTATCGTTTTCTTGTCACTGTTTCCAGTTTAAGCAGTCACTTCATTTAACCAAGCAATACACACGTCTTAAGCAGCATTATCATTTAGGCTACCAAGCGCTTTAACTTCGTGTTCTGTGCCTCCACTGTAAAAATTTGTGGCACCTCACCAGAAAGGCAATCCTCAGGAGTCCTCATAGTTTCCCCATTTTCAACATTAATGAACGAATTTTTATTATGTCCGTGAAAGTCCCTCTTCAATGTATATTTTGTCATAGTATTCTTTTCATAATCCCGCCCTTCTTTTGGACTGAATTCGAGTTCTATTTCTCGTAACGTTTTCCCTTTCGTTTCTGGAAGGAAGATGTAACAATACACAGCCCCCATGAGAGCAGCGGCTCCGAAGAACCACAGAGTACCATCAGTACCTAGAGCATGCATCAGATCTGGATACGTCTTTACAGAAGCAAAAATAAACAGATGGGCTAATGATGCAACTATTCCACCCATTACTCCTCTGATTGCAAGAGGAAACAGCTCTCCATTCATCATCCATGGCAGCTGAAGGAACCCCATCATGCTGACACACACATGACCTAGGACGCAGATTAGAGGAACCCACGCTAATGGCCGATTAGTTGGTGGCAAATTGGAGTAGAAGTATTCATAACTGCCACCAGCCACCATAGATACGGCCATACCTAATCCGGACACAACTGCTAGCGTCTTTCGGCCGAAACTGTTCATCAGAATGGCTGCAACTACACTCATCACTAATCGTACACCTCCAACAACTATCGAGGCAACATATTCGTTTAGTCCTGTGCCCACTTCTTGGAAAAGATTAACAGCGTAATAAAGGATGATGTAGATGCCAGATCCTTCTTGAAACGCGAAGAAAAGTAACAAGATTATAAACGGTTTCCAAGCTGTAGGCCTGAAAAATGGCGTTAAGACATTCTTGACTGCCAACATGTTTCTTCTGTTACGTGACATAGGACTTGTATGGCTGTTATTATTCTCTTTGGAGATGGTTTCCATCAGCTCAGATAGTTCTGCTTCAGCCGCGGCTGGATTTCTTCTGAGCCACACTAGGGCTGAAAGTGCTTCCGTGTCTCTTCCGCGAGAAGCCAACCAAGGTGGACTTTCTGGCACTGCGCACATGAAGATGAAACTTAGTAGTGCGCAGAGTGTGCACAGGGCTGCCACCCGTTGCCACGGTGCTATAAAACCGAGAATATAGACGGTCAGGACACCGAAAGACACGTGGATAGGTCCACTAGCGGACAAAGTTCCCCGATGCTTCGCTTGAGAGATTTCGGCTACGTAGACATAGCTGGCTGTAGCCATTCCTGCAATACAAAATACCGTGATATTAATGTCACGAACTCCTCCGCAATACACAGTATGGAAAGTGGACCATAGGAACCTCAGAACTACACGTCTTTCACTATTATTGTTATAGTTTAGCAAGTAAAAACGCTATCAGTCTGTTCTTAGGACGCTGATGAAAGCAAGTGTTGGAGAGAAGAGTTTACCTTTCACTTCTGTGTTACTGGTTTGCTGCACGCCCACTTTGATTTTTTACCGTTCTGGTAATAAAATGGAGCAAAGAAAATGTCCATAATGTCTATTTATGCTTTTCCATAGTCGGCCTATATATCATCACAGTGCTAAACACAGGAAGATTTTGAAAGTGTCTTTCACTTCTCCATTTACGATCTGCCACGTAGTCAGTCTGTTAACAACAGATTTAACTAAGAAAATATTTCATATATGTGTATGTGGTTTGCCACTGGGTCTACTACAATTGTGCACTAACAAACGGAGCTAAGAAATATGATGTAACAGGAGACTTAAAAAGACACGAGAAGAAGATTTTCAAATTGTATGTACACCTGGTATTGCTAGTATGGTTAAATAATTGAGATGTATGGGATATGTAGTGAGGTCACGTTAGGTTAACAGACAATTCGTGCACTGAGCTGACTGCTATAGCTGTATCACTTTTGAATAGCATTCTGGATGATCCCAGTTCGAAAGTATATGTGCCAGGGTTTCCTTAAGAAATTTATGTTCTGACGGCGGTGAATATGTCAGTGACGGTCTTGTAAATTGTGATGCCGTGTCGATTTGAAGTGAACTGCCGTGAAGGTAGAAGCATTATCTTGTAGCAAAACGTTGGTACCTATCTTATTGGTCAATTAGGCGTCACAACCAAGAAAGGATTTTCATAGGTTTCACAGTTCGGATGGTTGGTCGATATCAAAACATGTCACGAGCAAGTTTTCCTTTTCGTATGCCCTTTCAGCCAAGCGCACGACTCATATTACCAACACAGCTATCAGAGCGTCATTAAACGCACTTTATTGGCATAAACAAAGAATCTCAGTTCAAAAACTTACCGACTGCAACTCCAGAAATGAATCTGCCAGCGTAAAGCTTGAAAATGTTGTCTGATAGGGAGATCAGCACCCATCCGATGATGTAAGGCAGAGATGTTAGCTTCACTGTTGTCTTCCTGCCGAATATTTCCATCAGGATTCCAGCCAAAAGAGCGCCAATGGGATTTGAAATCACTCCAAGACTGGCTAAAATTGAAACAAAATAATTAGAAGATTTCTGTCTTCTGGGTTGTTGCGCTGTGTAGTCTATGATGGAGGCAGTATGACCTCTGAAACGTTGGTTAACATCGACCAGACTACACAGCGCAACAACCCAGAAGACAGAAATCTTCATACTCACTGCTGTGAAAACCTCAAATCTTACAAAATAATTAGACGTCCAACAGTTAGGTTAGAAAATATTTGTAGACAACAAAAACAGCTGTTTGGAAACTCCGAAAACGTAACATAAAATTATCTCAAAGAAAAGGACTCGGTCATTAAAGTAATTTTTTTTCAACTTGTGGACCGCAGACGTCAGCCGGTTTACAGCTCAGTTTATACAAGTGTACAATCTGCATTTAGTATTATGTTATATTGCTTATATTTTATATTTATTTATGTACAGGTAGCATATGCTCTAGATTTTCGTTTCCTTGTAATGACTAAATAGTCTGTGTTGAACATATGATTTCATGTCAATAATTCAGGATTTTATTTCTGAGCTAATTCCCAGTCAGAAATGTCACATGATCACGTGTTAGATTTTCAGCGGTTAAGGAATTATGAACATAAATTCAAGACGATCTGAACTACACAAGACAAGATTGTGTTACGGATGTACTTCCAGTTTTGCAGGGCACTCCGTATTTCAGTTCACACGTGACAGTGTACCTGTACCGTAACGATGGATTGATTGGTTGTGGTTGTCCGCAGAATCGGCCACTGTGGGCACAGGACCTCACTCCTCGATTTTATTGTATGGGTTTACATGAAAAACGTAGTATATGAATGAAAAGTAAACAGAAGGGAGGAAATTTTCGATGCTGCAAGACGAAGGAATAACCCTGATGTACTGAGGTTCAGATCATATTGAATTTCTGATGCCAGTTTTTGCTTTGGATACATTTATTTTATACTCTGCCTTCGTAAAGACTGGAAACCGCTCAAAGGTTGCAGAGAAAAAGAGAGAAATGAACGCGCCTAAAACTTTGTTTTCGGTGAGCTTATCTTATTTTCCCACACTTGATGCAATGGTTATAATTCCGTGCCTAGTTCGACAGAACGGTGAGACAGCATTCTGGTAGGAGAGGCTGTAAGAGACAATATAATACTTATTTTTATCCCTTTTTCATGGAACACAGTCGTTTTTTATGTTTAGTAAAATAATTATATTCTCGCTATTATTGTATACTCCCTCTCGCAATTCCGACGTCGCTGTCATGTCGCAAGGACTGCAAACATGTCTGGAGCAGGGTGTGGCTCTTCCTAACTTACATCTTGACCTTCAGCACAAGAACAATTTATATTTGTTGCGCATTTAGTGTTCATGGCACCCATGACATTATGTCTTTGTAAACAGAACAAAAGTGGAAACCAATGCCCCGTATACACCGTCCCTATGTGGTCGAAGTTCTGATAAAGCGACGATTTGTGATGGATATGTCGCTATGGTTGGGGGTATACAGCAGAAGCAGCGGTTTTAACGCCATGACTCGGTCACAAGAGCCTCGTTTGTAAATACGGGATTTTGAGGTTTAGCCCTTTAAAGCTCAGTAATAACTATAAAATATTACCTTCTCTGCATTTTATCCAAAGAGCGTATTTATGGTTTCTGTACGGTTCTGAGATCGGCTGTCATTACGTCCATAAACATTTCCAGCTGATCTTCGTTACGGAGAGACGTATTTTCTTTGAGATCGGAACTAAATTTTGAACAGCCTGCTATTTAAATGTTTCGTACTTTAGGGGCGTAAGAGGTGCTCAGTGTCTTTTGTAAGTAGAAACGTTTGGGCGGAGAACGGAAACAGTCGGAAGTGCATACAATTTTGTAGTAAAACCCTAAAGTGAAAGGTCGTTTGGAATAACAGTGTGTGGATGGGAAAACAACGTTAAAACGGATTTCGTATAATTAGAGCGTTAGTGGACTGCATTGATGTGGCTCAGGATAGTGGAGATCTGGGCCCAACAGCAGGTTCTTACCAATCCATGACGCTTGTTCATCTGTAACCACCAGCTGGCTTCCGCCCTGCTGGAGTTGGGGTAGAAGGACCGCCGAGTAACCTTGGCACATTCCAACCGACACCGAGTTCCCGTGTGCAGCGATTGTGGCCGCCACCTGCACAGCAGAGATACTCCTTAAGAGGGAAAATGTAGCCCACAGTTCTGGCCGTTTCGCACACGTCATTGGCCTTGATGTTTATTTATTTCAAATACAAATATATTCTTGCAAAGTCAGCCACACTACAGATACACTGTCGAGTCAGAAAATATTTTTATCGTATTTATTACATACTCATATGAGAACAGAATGCTTAGGAAATATCTGGACAGAAGAGGGGGGGCTGTAGAAATGTTTTTAATAAGGAGATTTAAATCTGTACTCTTCACTGACTTGGAAGTCGTAGATGTAGATGAGAGGGTAGTATTAAAATGGATTTTTAAGAAATTAGGCTGGGATTGCAGAGTGGATTTATCTGGCTCCGGATAGCGATCAGTGACGGGTTTTGTAAGCATTGTAATAAACCGTCGGTTTCATAAAAAATGGGAATTTATTTGTTTATCTAAGCGACTATCAGCTTCTCAAGGACTCAGCTAGTTGGTTATTTTTCTGTTATATCCTCATCTTATCGATGAACGCTTGAAATAAACGTTGTAGGTTAGAATGAGATGTTTGTAATATGTGCGTTTCTTATATGACGAACCATTTTGGAAAGAGAGTCGGTAAAGTTGTTTGAGTAAGACAAAGATTGTATTGAATCGATACGAACAGAAATTAAATTGTCCCGACAGCTTTGAATGGATCTTCCTCCCCAGTAAAAAATGTAAAATATTCCGATGGCTTTGCGTCCGTTCACTTTGTACATACTACTTAATACGCAGCAGAGACCATCGTCTAAAGAAGGCATGTTTAGTTATTTCCGGAAATTAATAACCCGATTGTAGGTAGCATGTCTGTGCCTCGGGACTTGCCTAGAAATTCGATTTGCAGCATTTTAACTGCCCTTTCCTTTCCTTTCGTCTACCAAGGAAATTGCTTTTAAATACGTTAAGACTTGTTTGTAGGAAGGAAGACTTTTTGTGGACTGCACAATTCCTGATAGCCGCTCACCAAACGTATGTGGAGCAGGGTCGCATTGTCATTAGTCATTGCTTTTACCAGGAGGTGTGGTCAGTAGGAGAACATTTTACACAGTATAACAGTTTTGGTAACCTGGAAATCGATATGTCACGTAAAAGTGCGTAACTTACAGGTCGTAGGCTTCAATTAAGCAAAATTAAAAAGAACTTGAGGTGAAACAAGAAAGGAAACAAAATTAGGTTTTGTAAATCGTTACAAGTTCATAGTTAACAATTTTAGATCCAAGTAATCAGGGATAAATACATTTTACTTACGATGGCTTCGTTCGCTCGTCCCTCTAATAAGGGTGGCGAAGACCTTAGAGTGGAAGGAAATAGCAGCTTCAGAAAGTGACAACAACATTTGATTATTCTTGTAATTTATGGCGTAAGAGACGGTTCATAAAGACAATTTGGTGGCCTCCATAGTAAGTGGGTTAATTTGATGTATTCTTTTGCGAAACTTCATCGGAACCATACAGTGACATACCTGAATTTGGAAACCATCTCAGAATTTGCTTTAAGACAGGGAAACCAAGAGAAACTGTGTCGGTGTGGCCGATCTCAGGACCTTCAGGATAGTGCTATTAGCCACCAGTCCGGCAAAGAATATAATACATAATTCTCCCAAGATCTCACTAACGTTTATGTTGTCGCTTTATTAATAATTTATTTTCTTTCGTGAGATAGTTTTCGCTTGGTACCCGATAACATTGAAGACACCATGCCAGTACCGAAGTCAGCTACGCTACTGGCATCATGTACCATATTGAATTGTAATTAAGTAACAAATGCCACAAGATACTTGCCTGGCATTCTGCCATGACCGTGGGTACCAATGTCACTGCTCCACGGCTATTTATTGCCTCTAAACCACTTAGGTAACACTAACCGTGTTTTATTTTTGAGCAGAGTTGGATAAACTGAAGGCCACAAAAGATCACTAGACTGTAGTAACAAAATAAATGTAAAACGTTGCCTCTGTTCCGATGCATCATGTCATACAGAGTCTTTCTGAAATGACGATCTGTTGTTAGGTAGTTGTATGAAATTAAAATTAAAGCGTCTTTTTAGAAAGACTCTGTACATATGTCTGGATACTTCCAGTCCTCTTACCATAATAGATATTAACTTTACAGTAAATCAGAGTTATAAATTGTGTTATTGACATAGCTGATTAACAGTATCGATATTACACTGTACAACTAAATGATTAAATATCTGGTAATTGTACTCGAAGGTTCGACATCGCTAATACCAAGGCACGGCATTTGTCACGATCCCA
>NW_019060000.1:89607-133225 GCF_000696155.1 Zootermopsis nevadensis | reverse complement strand
TTCCCTCAGATTCATTTTTAGCTATCGTGCCGTCACCTTTTTGTTCTTCCAAACTGTCCTTTTTAGTTTTTCATGCTAGAGCATAGAGGCACAGACTATTTCGTTTAAATATGAAGCATATCGAGAAGTGTTTGAAACAGATTTTATGGAACTTAATGAGGTCTATCCAAAATAATAGGCCACTGATATAATGAATTAGCACTTATCGCAAACTTATAGTGATTTTGGGAATGCCTTGATGATGGCCGTCTTCTGGGTTGTAGCGCCGTCTAGTCTGGTAGAAGTTTACCAACGTTTCAGAGGTCCTTGCTGCAAAGACCTCTAAGACAGCCATCTTCGGACTCACCGCCGTGAAAACCTCAAATCCTACTGGGAATATCTTGCTTTGTCGCCAGTTCTTTGGCACCTTCTGAATTAACACGTCATCGTGTTGGGGTCGGTTAGTTTACATCGCAAAAGTATGTCTGTTTCACTGCTGGATTGCATTGTACACTCTGACATTTGTCTGTCCTACCGATACTGGTGATGACATTAAACCGGTTCTAGCTAGGACAGTTATTCTCACCTGTCGCTCCACACGTGGTAGAAACAATACGTCTCGTATACGTACGAAGAAAGCATGCCCAGTCAGTAAAATGCCTAAAGGGTGTATGACAGGAGTTAATTTTCCGAAGACACAAGTTTTTCGCTTCGCTACGACGTATAGAGTGGCTTCGAGGTTCACGCAGCCACCAGGACAACAGAAACGCTGTCTTCGAGTAAATTACATCAAGGTCTGGGCCAGTGACCCATTGCCAGAGTAAATTATCTGTTCCCCTCACCAAGATCTCGTTTTCCGTAACGATCAGACGTAGAGATGGAAGAAGTGTCATCCTGATGTTCTTTCCGTAGTTTTTTTTAGGTTCGGTTTCTATTATGATATTAATGACCCGCACTCATCTCGTAAAGTTTCTGCTTCTCGTTTCTTCGCTCCACGTCACTCCACATAAAAATCTTACAGAAGTTATTTGTGCAGCTTACAAGCGTTTTACCGAACGACGTAATTTAAAGTTTTGTCTGGAGGGACTGAGGAAAACCACGGAATACTACAGTTAGAATAACCAGTTTCCGGTCCTAGATTTGAAGTCGAAATATCGATTTATTTCTAGGACTCTACACTAGTGGTATTCAACCTTTTTTGTTCGCGTACCCCCAGATATAATTTCTCTTCAACTTTGTACCCCCAAAGTTGTTGGTGTAAAATTCAAGTTATACATAATATACAATCTACATCTAAAATAAATTAAATAAATAACATTACTAATTATTCAGTGTTTATCATAAAATAATATATATATATTTTTTTTAAATTTCACGTACCCCCTAAGATGTCTTCGCGTACCCGCAGTTGAATACCACTGATCTACACAACGCAACATCCCAGAAAACAGTCATCTTCAACATTATTTGCTGTTACAGAATGGAAAGAATTAAGCCTAATTTTCGACAGAATAATATAATACTTTCAATGATAGCTGGAAGAAGTAAAATATGCAGAAAGTGAAGAAGGGAAGCAAGGAGGAAAGAAACATAAAAAGAAACCTGTAAATGTGGACCATTCTGCAAGAAATCGCTGTCTTCTTGGTTGTAGAACCATGCAGTCTGGTAGAAGACAGCCAATTTCGGACTCACCGCCGTGAAAACCTCAAACCCTACTTTCTTCAGCAACAGTTTAATGCAGACATGTAACATGAATTTATGAATTACTAAGTGGTTTATTAATGCATGAAGCATATAGCAGCACATTTACACAGAAGTAGGCACCGATGTTAAAACGGAGCAAATCTCAAATGGAAACTGAATCTCTTGTATTTCGTTAGTAGATCGTTTTAGTATTATTGTTTTTTTCTGGAGTTTTGGACCTATAGACCTATTGAAAAATTGAGATTATGCCAAATATGTTATCTACTACTACGTTCAGGATTTTTGATTATGTCTGCAATCATCTGTTATTTAGACTTCCAGAAAAGTAACCGGAAACAATAATACATATGTTTCAATAATTCATTTCCGGAAAAAATTATCCTATCCGAATGAACATCCCGTATAATTTTCAGCTTCATTTAAGCTTTTACCCTTTTGAAAATTGACAGAATTTATAAAATACTGTATTCATAATTCCAATTAAATGCGATATATCGATTTTGTGATGTTTTCTCATGAGGCACGACGAGTTCCCATACTCGTCACAGACTGAGGTGACCTACACATTAATGTGTCCAGTACAATTGTTATTTTGGACTCTGTACATGATAGAAATTATAAATCTCCAGCGTTTCGAAACCTGGATTCTGCTTCCGTCTTCAGGTACAAAGGGGGCAAGGGGACAGAAAACTTATTGTTGGAACTATGGTCTAGCAAGCCCCAGACCTCGTCCAGGTTACGCAAGGAGCTCAAAGGCCAGTCCTCTTGCTTCATCGTTTACCTGAGGACCTGTAAGTTGCTAAGTTCTGATTGAATTCACAGTCGAGTGCGAAAGCTATCATCAGCGCATGACTTATTTATAATGCCCAAGCCTGCTATTACGCAAGGTACAGTACACAATCCGTTTAAATCTGCCCCATACAACGCTGATCCATTATAACGCATTTTTCTCTCAGACTGATTTTTCTACAAAAGCAACAAATAACTTCTGCATGACGTGACGCCATTGCACGAACATGCAGTGCTTACTCTCGCTGCCGTCGAGTGTCGTTCATTTGTCATCGTAACATTCGTAAATCTTATCTGGTTTACACTTCTCATATGTTATTACAATTATAGCTGTATTTAGCCATTTTATTTATTGTATAAAACACTGTTTACTATTAGTGATGTGAGAATTTAGATTCTCACGGCAGCGAGTATAATTATGTATTTCTTCTCCCTAATAAGCTGTAAGCACCTCTGAAACGTCGTTAAATATTTACGAGATTACACTGCGGAACATAGGAGAAAACAGTCAGTTTTATCTGTAATATTCTTCCAATAACCCAGCGATAGCCTAAGATTTCAAAAACAGGTGACGATTTTAGGAACGCAACATCTAGGTACTCTACTAAAATGACCCCGCATAACGCTGATTTATTTAACGCTCCTTAAAAGGAACGCGTCCAAAATGTTTCGCGAGTTGTGACAGGAAATGGCTTGCAGATCAACATTATAAAGTCAATCCCGAATCTTGTCTTTCCCGAGGCATTCACAAGGACGCGCTGCCACAAGTCCTGTTCTGTTGTCTTTAAAATGCATGTCAGTATACCTGCAGAGACTCACAAAGCCACTGGCCCGTTAACAGGTTCATTCGTCTTTCTCATTCATTCAATCACTTATTTACTCTCTAAAAGACGGATTCAGTTACTCATTGCCTCATTCACTCACGCACCGTAAAAGTTAACTTACCTCAGTCACTAACCTGTTAATGAAACAAGGAACTCACTAACGTTGCGTTACAGTGATTGATCAGTCACCCTAATAGTAAAAACGCAAGGTACTTGCCGTTCTGCCAATCCCCCACTGCCAGACCTTCCACACTTGCTTCACGATCATGATGACGATAGACGAGCGATCGGGTTGTCTTACATTGCCACGCCGTTCACAAACAATTTGTTGCTTCCCAAAACATTTACGGCACTCAGTCCCCTTTCGACCGCGATAGTGAAATAGTCATGTGGAGCTCTGCATTTTGCTGAAAGGCTCTCTCTCCCAGTTCTGTGTCATATCATTGCTTCACCTGGAAAAAGCGACATAGACACGTTATAGATAACAATACCACATTCAGTCAATTGAATCTACCTCCGTTACACACGAAGCTTAGGCAGACAATTCCTTGGCGTCTTTTACTAGAAGACTCCTTAACTAATGCTGTTACGTTAATACTGGCACGGTAGCTGGCTTGTAGCTACAGCTCCTCCGTAGTCGGGAGGCTGAACACCAGACTAATTCTTCGTGATTTTCTTCTTTCTGCTCATGTAAATTTCAGGATATGCCTCAAAATTTACCAAGACTATTTCTTTCCATATCTTTCTTTATTCATAATTCACAGTTACCCTCCCATTTGACGTTATATAATCTATGGCACTCGATTCAGAATGCGTTGATAAATAACCAAAATGAAACAAGTTAGGAGCCACACAAATAGCGTGACCATTCCGGAAAGCTCGCCAGAATTTGACCATACGTCTTTGTAAATGTCAGGGGAATCTGGCTGGGATTTCCCACATCGGAATTTTCCGGTGAGGATTCACTTCTCTGCTCAAACAGGCATTTAAGTCATCACGAACCAAAATTGGAACGTCTAGACAAATTGTAGCAAGACTCCCCATTATCAGATCTCATCTGTTCTCAAGTTGTTGTATGTGAACAGACAAACAGACGGACGGATAGACAGACACGGTGAAGAATATGAGCACATTTGTGGACATTTTAGTCCTGAACGCCCTTAAACAACCAGTTAACTAACTAGGTAATAAACGTATCAGCTGAACTGGTACTCAGCAAGAGTAGACGAAGTTAACTGACTGAGCTTTCACTGGACAGTTCAAATTAATTTGTCTAATCGAGGAATTCCCGTTCACTGTGAAACGCGAATCATAACAGTGGAAACTTCTTCTTATTCACATTCTTATGACAGTAGAAACTAAGTATGGACCTTCTTATCTGAGACAGTTAACTGTTATTGATGTCCACTCATATGCCAAACTTATGAACAACCGAAGCAGAGGAAGCGAGTACTAAACCTAAAACTAGAACAACATAACCTAATTTAGCAAGTGGAATTTCCACTGTACCAGACATGAAGGGTTACACGTGCGTATCTTCGGTATTTCTCCTTCACGACGTATGTAATGGGTGTAGTGTAATGGCCATACCGTAGTTCAGGCGGCTAGATGCCGGATTCTCACCGCGGAGATCCGGGTTGAATCCCGGGTGACTTCATTAGAGAAAGAGGTTTTATCCGAATTCTTCAATTTCCACCGATAATCATCATTCCAGCATTGCTCCGTACTCATTTATCACTGCCCTTAATTTGTGAGATGCCCCTGACTAAGCAGCATATTTAATACACTCGGTCATATGTCAGGGGCGACATCTCTCTTGTATACATTCCGCACATAATTTTAATGATACTCATAATATTTGGTGTACTAATCATCTAATTATACATAACATTATTATTTGTAATGGTCCCGGAGTAAAGACAGTTTTGTTTAGAATGGCGAATTTAACCTTAACGTAGGAGTAAGTTAAATATAATTTAAAATACCACAAACTATTTCCTTTATATCCATCCTCCCATTTTTGACTCTGGCCTGCAGGTGGTCAGTTTCAAAGATCTGACTCACATAAATTATTTATCTGTTTTTTGTTTCCCCTATCCATATTATGATGTCTAGGCCGGGTCTATTGCCCTCTCAGCCCCTCATCCAGTGGGTAAAAAAGACTGTCACGAGAAGCTGATAGATTACCATCTACGATGGAGATTAAGAATGCGAGAACTGATTACAAGGTGAAGGCGTTGATCATTAGATGTTATATACTGTGTAATATACATCTATATAATATACGCCTATGAAACAAGTCTCATTATACTGAAGTAAAGGATGCCCGAAACTATAGGCGATAGCCTGACTAATCTCCGATCATTACTAGGATAGCCCACTCAAAATAGACTCCTGTTAATTGAATAGCTCTGTATATTTAACAGTGTGGAGTGAGATTAGAAGGTGATAATGAATGGTATCGCTCGTGATCTTCCGTGTTGTGTCGCCATGTGATCTTGTAGATGATCACCGACGTTTCAGAGGAACGTATCGCATCCATCTTCAGAGCGATGAGTGATGATGGAGGCAGTAAGTCCCTCTGACATGTCGATAAACGTCTACCAGAGTGCACGGCGTAGCATCCAAGAAAACAGTGATTTACGAGAAGCCAAGTCAGTTTAACCTGTAACACGATGAGATAGAACACATAATACAGTTCTAGAGACTTACCGCTAAAGTGACAGTTCGATAAGAATGCGCGAAGTCTGACATCCACACTCCTTTGAGGCTTGCAGGTGGTACGTGGTACGTTTAGGATTCGGTTTGCTCCGCACTGGTTTATTTCCTACAGCTTATAACGCTTAGTTACTGGCAACTTAGTGATTTTTATTCCTACTGGATCTGCGTTTTAGTTTTTTTTTGTTATGACTAATTGAATAACAAAATAACAAGCAATTCTACATGTTTAGAATAAGCTGTCCATTAGGACAATCACTCATCCTTACACTTTGAGGGTCAACATGACGGATAGCTTCCGCATCTGATTTATAAATCATCTCTTTGAGACCCATTCACTTCATGGGAGAGGAAAGATGTATACTTGGTTCAGAGTAAGTCATTATACGTTAATTTTATACATAGAACGTGAAACGCGTTGGAGAATAGATCTAATGTAAAGACGCACATCACTCTAAATCAGACATCCCCAAAAATTATCCGTGGAACACCAGTGACCCGTGAGCTTTATTCAGATGGCCCCCTGAACAACTGGTATTGCCAAAAAATAACAATGAGTATAAAAGTACACCAACAAGTACTGCAGAGTTACATTTTCAGGTTCTCACGGCAGTTGACAAAAGCCCAACTATTTAAGCCGGTTCAATTTAGTTTACCCATCTTTTTCTCTTTCTACTATTTAGAACTTATTTTGTTAAATGTTCCAGTTACAATGTCTATTCGCCGAAAACGTTTCTCGCGTTTAGAAAATATAAATGTTCTTGAACCCCATATTTTATATCACACGCAGTTGTAATCCTCGTGGATTGCACATCTCTTAAACTAAAAATAAATGTTATTTGGATTCAGTTTGGGCAAACAGAATTATCAGCTCCAATATTGAACATGCCTTATCAATAAAATACACTCAGAACTGTTTGGCGAGTTCGTACCTTGCGTTAACAGACGCTGGGCAAAGTGGCTGTCGAGCGTCGTATCACCGAATCAAGACAGACACTGCTTGACACTAGCCACTGCACAGCTGATAGGCTCCAGCGGCACTGCTATGCGGCCTCTCGGTTAGCAAATGGAATCAGTCGTGTTAGATCTTATACCACAGTAAACACACGCCTTCTTTTTCATGTAAAGAGAGCGGAGGGAGACAAGCATTATAACCTAGGTTTTAGGCTTTAGAAGGACAACCACTTGGAGTGTTAAGATGTACTGCTCTCATATATCCCCCACCCCCTTATGGTTGGTTAATCGGGTCTGCCTCCAATCACTACTTACGGGGCAGGGATAAGAGTGGAGGAGTGGCATGTCTTATATTCCCCGCTCTCTTGTAGGAGTCGCACGCGATTCTTGACGCTTGAGAGTGCATGTGACGGCCCAAAAGGACATTTGTTCAACTTCCAGTGTTTTCTCTGGGATTTGTCATATGCAGCCTGCGGATGTGAGGATGGGGTGGGATTGCAGCAGCCTCGAGCAGGGCCTGAGGGACATGGAGAGGGGTGACGAGAAGAAACAAAACAAAACTGGAGAAAACGTAGCGGCCGGCTTTGTATTTCGGAGGTTCCGGCTTTAAATCTTGGTCAGGAGACCGGCTATAATTTTTCCTCAGTCTGTCCAGGTATTTGTTGGAATAGCAAATTATGCCGCGACCGCTTTCTTCCAGATCCTTGAAATTCATTATTCATTCTTCAGTTCAACGCTGTGTAGACTGACAGCGTCGTCAAATATACGACATATTACATAGAAGGAAAAACAGGTTGGGTGAAGTGATAGAGAGATGAATGTAGTGCGTCAATAGAAGAACTGAAAGAAGTATAGATGTCTGAGTAGATCGGAAGGATGGATAGATACAAGGATGAACATCTGGTGGATTAAGGGTGGGTGGCTTGTTAGGTAGAAAGGAGGATGGATTGATAGATGGAAAAATAAATAAATGGATAGATAGTATGCAGGATGAAATTATAAACTGAAGAGGGTGTCGAGGCGCGACCTGGACTGAACATGCTGAGGACAAGGTGCAATGACGGGCTTCTTTGTCACGTTGTCTGTTGTTGGTCCACGTGTAACAACTTGAGAACCGCTGAACGGATTTTCATTAAATTGTACGTTGCGGAGGTTTGTTCACGTCTGTCGACACATTCCAGTTTTGGTTAATGTTGGACTAAAATGACGGGCGCTTTATATGAAGACGTATATGGATTTATGCGGACACAGGCGAATGGCTGGCGAACCGAA
The DNA here is from genome assembly GCF_000696155.1 of Zootermopsis nevadensis. The sequence continues at coordinate 124,985 of NW_019060000.1, read as the reverse complement.
ACGCGGAGAGCCGCGAGACCAAGTGGGAATCCCCGGTCAGTCTTTCGTGATGACTGCAGCGTCCAGGTAGTCAGTAGCCTTATACTCCAGCCATAGAAATGTAGTTGACAACAGAAAACTCTGATGTTATTGGCGACATTTTAAAAGGCCAAAGGGGTCAGATTTTGGCTACTCTCCAGAATTGTCACGCCGTGTGCACGCACATGCCAGACAAAGCGTTTCGATTCTGCCCGCGAACCTTCCAGATTTATTTCCGCTTTTCAGTGTAGCATTCTGAAGATAGATTATTGAATAATTCGCTTGTGGAATTTCAGTTCCATTCATCTATAAACCGTCACTGGCTAAATATTTACGGTCTGTTAGGTCTGCACCGTCAATAACTGTACCGCTACACGGTTACAGTTTCCTCAGGAATATACGTGCCAGCAGGTTGTTTATTTTTCTCACTAAACCTTAACTACCTCTACAAAAAGAAAAGAAGTTCTTGTAGTACAGTACTGAATATCACATTGTATAAATGTAAAACTCTTTTGTACGTCTCACATTCACTTTAAAAATACGTACAAGAATAAAACTAATGGTGATACATATGCATAAGCAGAATCAGATACTTGGGTACGGCAACAATACGGAAACATTTCATGAGTTCTCACTTGGCAGCTTCACTGTCAAAAAGACAGAAAGGTTTTCGAATATACGAGCTCACATGTTTTGCCGATATATCGCTGAAGAATGAATCCCAGGGACATTACTTAAGGCGCAGTATGATGCAAAACAGAACCTGCCTGTATTGCGGTTTAGTCGCGTCACCATCTAATCTCATTATCTTCTGGTGGAAGTTTGCCTTCACCGGCATCGGGTAGTAGAAACACGTTCGTGATAAACCAGGTAAGTGGTGTGAGCTGAGACATGTCAGCTCCGGTCCTGTTGATGCGTGCGTCCAGGGCAGAATATTTATGTTAATCATGTTAGCTGTGTTACCCGGCTAACGCTTTCAATAATCCGAGGTATTCTGTATTACTTCCGTGGTTCAGTGTTACTTCGTACAATGGAACGCAGTAGAATCGAAAAAATAAATTATATCTTTAGATATATCCAGCTGTGCTGTGTTTCAGTGTTTGGAGCACCACTGATCGACGAGAGCATGGCCGACACAGTTAACATAAATTCTCCGTCTTTGTTGTATTTTGAAATTACGTGGCAAATAACGTAAAACCAGTGGGTTTAACGAGCAACGGCACTTTTATAAAGAAAAACATTAAACTGGGAGCTGGTCGAATGTCTGAAGGTTTCCCTTTTTACTTATAAATAAACTTTATAAACTTCCGTTTGTGACACTAACAAGACTGGAACTACACATGTTTAAAGCTGTCCACGAGTCATGGAAACTTTTGGCCAGACGTAGGAGGCAGTAGTTTTACCGTCAGTGATGCAAATAAAGCTAACAATTCATTCAAATCGTTACCACGACAACGGCTGTAATACTTTATGCATAATATCGACAATCATAAACATTACCTTATTATTATATAATAAATCATATACAATAATTAAAAAGTACTATCCATGGTGGCAGCAGTGTTCGGTTCACAGCATTTCTATAACACTTTCTGTTGGTTGATTTTATTAGAGACTCTGCGCAAATTGGTCCGTTATTTGACTTTAAACTCAGCAATTTGTCAGTATACAGTTTAAGTTATGTTTCTGGCTTGTGTGGGCCTGACAGTTGATCTCTGTTAGAAACTGTTAATGAGGTTGGTTTAGAAATGTGTGCAGAACAGATAAGTGTAGTCAAACCATTGTAGACTGTGAATTAAACAAGGAACCTCTCTTTATTAAAACATTTCTGTACTCCCGAGAATTATGTGGAAAATTAATGTACAGTTGCTTCCAACAAACGGAAAGAACACAGCGGAAAATAATGTGCTTAATTATTTTTATGTTCAAGCAATTTTACTCTGTACTTTGCTTTCTGAGACTTTATCTGAGGAAGAACATGATGCATAAAAAATAAGCCTGCATGTCGGATGAATATATGCAGAGTAATGCAACTGTAGGAGAGAGAGAGATGGAGTAAGATAAAGATAAAGGAAAGACAGCGAAGAGAAGAGAAATGGAAGACGTACGAATTGAAAATTTTGCCCACATCTGGTTCAGGCCAGTACCTGAGTAGTATCTTTAAAGCTGAAATAGTTTACGTACCGGATTGTGATATTTATTCTGAACTCTTTTAATTTAGTTTCATTTTATTTTGGGTAGACTACTAGCAAATGTTATACCAAAAAGTTTATTATTCCTTTAACTTTTTGGTATAATATTTGCTAGTAGCAGAGTTTTTGGATTAGGCCATGAGATGCATATACCGGCCTCAAATGTGTCTTTCCGCACACAGTCCGCTTGCTCTTATTGTTATTTTTCCGCATGGTAACTTCGACCACCTGCCTTCACCATCTCTTCATATACGATATGACACGGGAGATAATTTTTTTTGAAATGATAGAAAGCAGCTCACATATTAAAAATCTTCTTAATTCAACGTGGATATCATTTTAATGTGATATTTTCACTCTGAAGTGTTTATTTTCTGCCGAATATTCCAAAGTATTGTCAGTTATTTCGTATTAATACGATTGTGTCCTTTCGTCTCTTTCTTTCTATCGTTTCCGTTTATTTATTTATTGCTTTCGAAGGCAAATGCTGTGATATGCTTTCCTTAAAACAGGCCACGATTGCTTCCTGCAACATACTTTCTAATTAAATAAATAGCCGTATCTTCTCATTTGACGCATCGAATGATAACTGTGCACCCTTCAGTGTCTGAACGCTTACCTCAGCCTTTTTATATTTCAGAAGGGACAATCGAATCACTCAATTTGTGATTTTTCAACCATCTGCGTTCCGTCATGCATTTTAAAGTCAATATGCCTGCTTTTTGAGTGAAAGTACTGTTTATGGTGCTTGTTTGGTCCAAGTTCAACTAATACAAACAGGCAGGAGACTTAGATTCCAGGTTCTTCAGTTATTATGTGTTCTTTGCACGAAGTTGATAACTAGAACGCATTATGTGCTAGTCGTGTCTATTCGTCTGTCCGGTCGATTCAGCTTAAGAACCACTTGACGGATTTGGATGAAATTCGATATGGAGTTCGTGCCGTTGTGCACGACCTCAAAATCGTCCTTTTGAATATTTTACTAGCGGTGGTAACAAAATGACGGATGAGGAAAATCATGTGGTAAGCATTGAGGTACTGCGATGTGGTGGCCAAAGTAGGAAATATCGAAAAGGCGGCTTCAGTGAGTGTAAATGAACGCATCAAAGAAGGCAAGAAGATATTACAGTAAAACCCCTCAAGTTGGACACCCCTTTATATTGGACACTTTTAATTGGAACCGGCGAATATCCTATAATTTTACATGTCCACAATACCCTATATCTTGGACACCCCTTTATCCTGGAACTTGAACACCCCTTTTGTTGTAAGTTGGACAGGTTCATGCACTTAACTTTGATGCTTCTCAGGGAAACTTTTTAAGTTACATATTTTGTTATTTTGAATTTCTGACTGATGAATGCCTCCTCTCTGGAGGATTATCTTATGGACATTGAACCCATCATTGGAATGCATTGCAAGTGTTTAATTATTCTTTTGCTGAACCCTTAACTGGACTACAGTATTGCAGAAGACACATTTTTAACTCCATCAGTACTGTGCTTGCATTTGAGTTCAGACTGTATTAACAAAATGGAATTTGTCTTTTTGCGATGGGGAAGCGAAAATTGGTGGAATAAACTTTATAAAATGATATTGAGACTGGGGTGTAATGTGCAATACATGGGAGTGGGCTTCAAAAGATTATTATTATTAATACTATTGTCATTAATTCTTAATTCAAGTAAGCCTACAGCAGTTAGTGTATGTAAGTAAATAGACCATATTGTCATTAGACCACAATCGATATTTATCTTTCCCTCTATCTTGGACACCTCTGTAAGTTGGACACATTTTCGTGGAACCACAAGTGTCCAACTTAGAGAGGTTTTACTGTATATATATTCTGTTACGAAATACACATTCCGAGCTTGTTTAAAGAAAGAGGCAGCTGTGGTGGGACTATCTATGATGTCGCCAAGTCACAATACACGTGGTGACGGATTCAAGTGGAATTTAGGTCTTTGAGGCCAACGTGGTATGTTATAGCGGTAGAGGTAAGGCACGATATGCGATATGAAGTTACACCGTTAAATAAATACGAATCCCGCACTCAGTGTGAACACCTGTATTTGACGCTGTGGAATTTTCTACCGCTGTATCTTACCCTACTGATACCGCCTTGGTTTCACGGAACCTTCTCGCAACATCGCAGTCTCTTAGCCGTGACACTCTAGACGCGATAAATGGTCACTTCCTGTCCGCTATGTTCCAATCCCAATTTGACAGCACGTGCAGGTGGACTTATTTGGTTGTTGCCCCGGGCAAATCTTAATTTGTGTCCATTAATAAACTGAAGATTTCTAGCACAGAACAATGAACTAAGCTGTGAACAAATCACGCCACATTCAAAGCTGGAAATACGCTCTTAATTGACCTAATTGCATAATAGAACAGGGGTGTACAAAGTCTTCTAGTGGATCTTATGTGAATTCGGAACAGCCAATTTTAAGTTCTGAAAGTAATTTTACAATTATTTTTCTGTAGATCAAGAAAGTATTTGGGAAGAAAAAACCATGCCATTCGGGGGTGAGGGTTAGTTTAGTTTCTTACTCAAGGGTTAAAACACTTGAATGAGACATAAACTAACCCTTCCGAAGGGGGGTTAGTTTAGTGTCTTACTCATTAATTTAAAACGCAACCAACCCCCCCGGAGGGAGGTTCGTCAAGTATTTTACCCCCCATTCGGGGGGGGGGGTTAGTTTAGTTTCTTACACAAGGTTGGTTGCGTTTTACAAACTTGACCACCCCCCCCGTAGGAGCTCTGAAAGGAGCGCCCTGCTCTAGTAATTAAAAAACAACAAGAACAATACAGGGTGACTTGGTTAATAATTTTGAAAGAAAGTGGGATAATTCAAATGAAACAAACAGCAGTTGATTTTTCTTCCACTCATGATGTTTATGACTACGGTATGAATAACAAAGAACTGAGTAGCCTGAAAACGAAACTACATTCTGTGTGAATGAATGAGCTACTTTAATTATGCCCTACTTGATATTCAGTTTATGAATGACGCAACTCGTTTCGTTACCATAAAGAGCAGGAACGGCACCAGACCGGGTTCATGCCTGCCAATATATAACCCGTGCGTGTCATTTATGTGACGTCATGACCACAAGCAAATGGCGGTGCATAACATAACAGAAAGTGAGACTCTGATACTAGTTGATCAGTTTAAGGAAAAATCTTGTTTTCTGCTCCTCTATCTCCATTTTCATCGTCGTATTCTTCTCATGTTTCCCCTCCTTCTCCAGCTTCTCCTATCTTTATTTTTCTTGTTTGTGCAGTCATCTATTTACATGCATTAGCCCTTCTGACGTCTTCCTACTCAAAATTAATTCTAAGGACAATTTTTCTTCCACACGCGCTGTACGAATCTTTGGAAGACGGATTAGTCACCTTTCGGATTAGAAGTCAAAACATGTGTGCATGCTCCGAGCTTGCAGTGTTTGGGCGGCCACAGAACATGTGCCCTGTTTCTTATGGTTTTTGTAATTGTGTTGTGTCAGGATTGTATATTTACATTTGTGAGAGATTGAATAAAACCACGGAAACACAGAATCTGGGTTAATCATTTCCATTCTGACTTTTTAGTGTAAGTAACCTTTTTCGTAAGACCTGTATTTGTTTCGATGGCAGTGTATAATTATGTTATTAACAAGGAATTCCATAAGGAACTCACAGAAGTTTATATTCCTACTGCAGATTTCGAGACCTCAAATCTTCTGACGTCAATGTTTAGGTACTTCAAAGTTTAAAATCGAAAGAAAAGTAGAACGTGTTTCAACCCATAGGTTAATGTCCTGGGCGAGTGCATTCATGGCCACACGATCGAATCCTACTCTGGGTACATTTTTGTCATTTATTGCCTACTTTATTTCGTTTAAAAGGGATTGTTGATTGACTGCAGACTACTCAATAGAATAAGGCAAGAATTATTTGCTGCACTGATCTTGCCACACAAATGAATAAGCTGAGAGCAGAAGAGAAAGGTATCTCGTGCACAGTATGAAGAAGTTTAGGTATCTTTTGCTGTATACCCTTCCTGTCATACATCTGCGTTGGTTAACGCTGGTTAAAATAGGAGGGATTCCTGGATGAAGAACGTTTTTGGTAAATCATCTTAATACTGAAAATACTTGTCATATGATAACTTATTCTTTCTAGCTCATTTAATAACCTATACGACATGTATACCACTAATGTTTACAGCAACACTGACTCTAAGTTAAAGCATGTATTAAGAACAGGAAGTTAATAAAATACGCGCAGTGTGAGGAATTCAAAGATGTAAATTCAAAACAAACAATTTCCTACGTGATCTTGCACCCTTTTTAAAGATGAGTAAAAATCTAACACCAGTGATCTTTATAAACATCTGCAACTGCAAGGTCGCTACGAAACAAAACACAAACTGGAAAGTTTGCTGCAGACAGATTTTATGATATTTATTTGCTCATTCTGTCAATATTAACCTAAAAGTAATTTACAGCAACGGGTTGAGCAGGTGGGTGGTGCAGAACGCAAGTGAAAATAATGGCGAAACTCTGCAGACCAACTACAACTTCCAAAACAAGTAGGCTTATTTCGCAACTTCTTCGTTTACGATTTTCGTATCTCATTGACCTCGTTATTAATTTATTGCAGATATAAATCTATTTTTGTAAAGATAATCACACTGCACTGAGTAATAATTGTGTATCTAGTTAAAGTTTTACCACGTTGAACCAAAGTGACAAAAATTAACGATCATTCCTTAATGACATCTTTTATTTTATGTTATGTAAAAATTTCTTGTACGATAAATATCTTAGGGAATTTGATAACATTCATTACTGGCTTCGTGTAAACTAAGGGTTACATTTGAACGATACAATCAAAAATTGAATTTGCTTTATGAGTTTTGGCTTACCCCTGGTGCTTGAGTAAGCACTACGACATGCAGACTCATGGGAGAGAAAAGTTAGACTTATAATTATACACATTCTTAATCTTGGCTCTAGATGGAGGTGAGTGGATGGCTTTTGAAAACTGTTCATGAAATGCACTCATTTAGAGAAACATTACGTTTTCAGGAGGGTTTAAACTAAAAGTAACGATTCCATGGAGCTGAGTTTGACACTCATTCAGGCAGTGAAGAATCCGAAAGTTTATTATCGTGTTCGCAAGAGCCTGTCACCAATCCATATCCATTCCACACCTTCCCATCATATTTATTTAGGATACATTTTAATATTATCTTATCATTTACGCCTTGTCTTCCAATTGTTCTTTTATATTCAGGCTTTCCAACCAAAATTCTGCGTGTTCCAGCTCGTTCTGAAGAATCCGTCCAAGTCCGGAGCCTTATGAAGCATTTCTGTCATGCTCTTTTTTGTACGGCGAGGAGATATTAGCCCCCTCTTAACTCTTAAAGCTATAGTACTATCCCTTGTCGGCTGTCCGCGACTGCTTGTTCAGTATCTTATCAGCTATTCTCCATATCTGAAGGTGGCTGGAGGTCCACAACTTGAGGACTCACCATCCGTTCAAAGTAAAACCATTTCGAATTAAGAGGCGATCGTGTTGGTCTAATGTAACCTCTAATTTACTCACGTAACTCAAATCGAATGTTATAGATTATCTAAAAATTAGCTCATTATACAAAAAAGGCAAATAAAATAAAATACATAACTCACCAAGATGTGAAACGTTTGTTTGAACATGTTTCTACACGGTTAATATTTTACAAAATGCAAAAGAATACAATAAATTTGTCACCGTGTTTGAATTCTGATTAGCTTTGTAGTAATCGATTTTTTTGTATCTGCAGCTAATGAGACCAGTGAGACAGGCAAATAAAAATATTTTCTCCAGTGCAACGTCATGCTAAGCGTGTAGCGGCGAGGAGGGGCGCCACCATGCATTTTAATCTCGACATTAGTTGTAGATTAATGGTCAACTTTATACTCCCGACAAAGGAGACAATGGAAGGCCTAAGCGTTTGATAGGAGGCTGGATGTGCTCCGTGGTCGGTCGATGGCATCTCTGATATTGACATCTGAAGGTTCATCGCAGTGAAATTCCATTCCTGGACCCGGTCCAGAGTAATTTTAAATCAGTTAGTGTATCAGTGATCCAGTTGGTAATTACCGGCAGCAGAACCAGTCTGTACATAATGGCGAAACCTGTAATCTCCGTGATCCTTCCGGAAATTAGATCCCGTTTGTCCAACTCCACTTCACTGTTTTAAGAACCTAAGCTTGCGAGTATAACGTCGTTATAGAAGCACAAGACAAAGTTTTTCTCTTGCTATTGTTTCAGTAAAAGTTTTAAACGGATATTATTTTACATGTTTTGTTAAGGTCTTTCTTTGTTGACGAAGATATCTTTCGCCGTGTTGTCAGTTTTTGCCTCAAGTTTACGTATGTTTGACGCGAAGTCTTAAATAAAAAAGAAAGCCATTGTGTTTCTGGTAAATCTCTGGCTTCGAGCCGAATAAGAATACATTTCTTGCAGTCCTTGCAGCTCATGCCAGGTCGTGTACTGCAATTGCTGAAGACGCATTATTTATTATCTGATCTTCCTTGAACACTTTGCACTCTTAATAAATAACATATTATTTAACCCAAAGGTTCATCACTGTCATCACAAAAATCAGCAATTAAAATAAGGCTTGAAATTGTTAAAACTAGTTCACATTTTCGCAATAAGTTTTTCTCTAAGATCAGTTACAGTTACAGCATTGTACTCCCATTAAAGTCTTAGTTTCTCAACCATGAACTTTTTAAAAGCAACTATCGTTGCAGTTGTCTTATTTCCTTCTTACACTTTTTAACCGAAATGTGAAGAATGGAAAAGCTCACAGTAAAACTTCTGTTTGGAATGACTGATTCTTGTGTTATTTTCTGACTCTTTATAAACTGTAGGTGTTACATGCCACTAAATGAGATGAAAAAATGACGATTAGTAGGTAAATACTTCTTAGTGGTAATGGTCTCTTTCGAGGTAGACTACCACCTGCAGTCACCTACAGAGACAAGATTGAACCACGAAAAACCTAATTGTTTATTTGCTAATTTTATGACGAGTCAACAGCTGAGGCAATGCAGCGTGCAATAATAGGATGATTTCGAAATGAATAATCGGAGATGTGGAAAGAATTAGACACGGTCTGCTATATTGGGCGAAGAGTACAGATTGTGAAGTTCATATCTGTAATTTCCGTTGTTATTTTGTCTTCAAATTCCGTTTTGTCCAGCCATCTTCGTGCTTGTATCTACAGTGAGAGACGAACGTGATAGTGCGCTCTTGAAAGCAATCTTCTGAAGTTCATTCGAATCTGTTGGTTTAGTTTCTAGACGTTTTGGATAGGATGGGGTGGAGAACAGTGAATCTCGCTCGGTGTCTCATGTTTCACCGCGTCGCGTGTGATCTACCCAGCGTAACACACTTTCTATCCTCCGCGCTGTCCTGTGTGGGCGGGACACTCGTCAGACAGGCTCGGGCTGTATAGCAAATTCCTCATGCACACTTGAATCAGTTTTCTTTGCTGACAAATGTAGGGCATACATCTATGTCAAGGACGTGGGTTCGATTCTCGTTTCGTATAATTTTTCCGTTTAAATTTGCGTTTGTTGCATAGTTTGTTGGAATGTCTTGAATTCTTCAAGTAGAAAATCTTCCAGTACACATTCGTGATATTGAAACTTGGGAATAAATTCCGTTGGAAATGTGTTTGAGGTTTGTCATAAGTGATAATAACGAACTGAAGAACGGGTCGCTTAAGTGCTAAGTGCTAAGATAATAACGAGGTTGTACGTGGGGCACACATGAACTAAAATGAATGACTTGCGGAAATTCTATGTAAATCTACGGGTTATGTTACGACATTTTGTCAACTACATTTATATGACACGCAACGAGATGGGGAAAATTTGTTTATCATGACTAGGAAAGAATTTAAAAGGAAACCATCACAACCATATTATGCATGCATGCTGATGAAACGAAAAAGTGAGATAAATAGGATTACCGGCTCTCTGTCAAACGCATGATCATTATTCGAACATAATAAATCCAATAACTGGGACCATAATCTTTTTTAACTTCATTGTTTATACCTAAGATGTTATATAGATAGTTGACTTCTACATATCTTACAATCATAGTGAATTTTGTTTCTTTGTAAGCCTAGTAGCCGTCGAAACTCGGACGCACATACAGACAGGAAGATTAAATTAATTAGATAGATCTTCGTAGACTTTGATGAGATCTTAACGAATCTTTGCTGGTCGAGGTTTTGCGGGAACTTTGTTAGAATTCCTTCGGAGACATGGCTTAAACATGAAATTCTTATCAACACAGGAATATAATGACACTTAGACAATCAGTGACGAAAAAGCAAGCACTTCCAGTTTGAGTTATTATTTTAAGTGGTTGACGTGTATCAAGGAGAACTACGGAACAAAATATATTAAATTAACTCCAGGCCCGTGTATATATATATATATATACACACATACATATATACACATGAGAGAGGGATTAAAATACCATGTGATTATGTAAAAATAAATTATTTATCATTAAATTCAAGACGTATAGATTTTCAGTTGTAATAATATTTACTTAGGTTGAACTGAAAAAAGAATCCAATTACACAACTGCTGTTACGCTGCTGATATTGAATAGCAATAGGGATGCTGGATTAAATAAATTATCATAATACGACTGCTAATTTTCGGGCAAGGATTCGGGGTCAATTACTGTCATTCATATGCTGTTCTTTAGAAATAATAACCCATATCGTAGGAGTTTACGTTATATAATAGCGAATCGAATTTATGTACACGTGTAGAGCGTTCTGTAAAATTATATGTGTATGTTATAGTATCGAGTACCGATAAAGCAAAGCACGCCATTAAATATCGTCCTGAGCCAGTTCCAGCCACTCCCATTCTAATAACCTATTTTCCTAAGACCCGTGTTTCTTGGGTGTTCAAAGCGATCGCTTCAGAAGAGCAACGGAATCAAACTATGCGGTAGGCCTAAATCTCTACTTCGATGTTACCACTTTTGGACGAAGCAGGTGCAGTCTGGTAGATGTTTACCGACGTTTTGGAGATGCCTGTTACGTCACTCATCAGGGTAATCGTTCTGGCAAAATTGTGAACTTTCATATCTAGTTAATATATCCTATGTAAGATTTGAAGTTTTCATAGCGGTGAATATGAAGATTTCTGTCTTCTGGGTTGTTGCGGTGTGTAGTATGGTCGATGTTAACCAACGTTTCAGAGGTCATACGGCCTCCGTCACCAGGGCGATGAATATCCCTGATGACGGATACAGTATGACCTCTGAAACGTTGGTAAACATCGACCAGACTACACAGCCGAACAACCCAGAAGACAGAAATCTTCAACTATATCCTACTGGGAACTACTGGAAATTATGTACAAAAGTATATTAATAAACCATATAATTGTCAATTTGTACTGAAAGGAAAGTAGACGTCGTTAGTTTATCCAAGAACTTGTTGTTTCCGTTGGTGTAGCCTTCAAACGACAAGAGCATTGCTAAAGTTTATATAAATCATTTACGAAAGGTCAAATACCTCGTAGCGTGCTAAATAAAATTGAAAGTACCGAAGATCCTTCAGAAGTCATGACAAATTGTCAGTGAGAAATTATATGACATTTATATTCATTAACTTAGTAACATGTCATCACATTATTAGATTAAACAGCCTTAATTAGTACTTACTTAAACCCCCTTAAGGTGATCCGTGAATCTGTTAAGTACAGCTACATATGGATAGTGTGCAGTCACTCAAGTTACGCTTACATATTTTGCACTTGAAAGATTGAAGTTTATGGACTAACTGACAAAGCGTAAACCATTCAGTCTTTCTTGTAAGTTTGTAGCTACTCTGCTGGTCGAGAAAACTCTGTTTTCACAAACCCCAAGGTTACTACGGTGTGCACAAAGGCCCACTGTTGTACTGTATCCAGGATGGTTCGATCCAATCCATCCTTTCACAGACTGTTTCTCCGAGGTGCACTTTAATGTTGTCCTCCCATTTGTTCCAAGTCTTCTTTTAAAGTTTAAGATTAAATTGTCAATGTATGTCCTATATCCCCTATGAATATAGTCCTGGAATTAGTAAAGTAGCAGTTAATGATCTTCCCAGCCCATGTTTTGGCCTCCGGAACAGCGGTCCTCGTAGACATTCATTTTGACATCCCTAGAGGCTGTCACCTTACAGACTGAAGCTCAGACATAGTACAGTTCGACTGGTTTTCATTATTTTTTTATTTTCCAAGAAATTAACTAGGCCTACATAACTTTGTGGTAAAATGTCTTTAGGAATCTCAGTGTTTTCATCGGACCCAAAGTGTTCAAACAAGTCCATCGTTAATACTTCCAAGAATTGTGTACCCTTGGATTTTCCACAAGTGTATGTATTTTGAAGTACGCCGGTTTTGCACCAAACCCTTAGCTTCATTGATCATCATAATTATTTCATCGTAATCAGGTTATATGACATTACCGTGACATAAATCAACTAATGTACTGAAGTTATGAAATTGGTTTCTTGGAGCAGACAGCTGTTCAGCGCAAAGGAGAATATATGGAAGAGGAAACTACAATAAATCTAAGAGACGTTCTGTCGCACTTAATTTAACAGGTAGTTCAACTCGTAGATAGGAAATAGCACACGAACTTCTTTCAAGTGTAGCAGCGTACTACGAGAAACGCCTTCTTACTTTGTATCAGAGAATAACCCATTAGACTTTCTGCGTAAGATATCTGGCCTATTCGATAAGCTTTTCTTACACCTTGCATAATATTCATGAGATAATTAGCTTAGAAGCGCTGGTATCTGTACTTCAGATCACCTTCCCCCCTATCGAACATATGCTCTTTATAGCATGAACTACTGACAGCGTAGTTAAATAAATTTAAAAACTAAACAATTAGTTGTAAACAAATGTTAATTGATTAGGTCCCCACGTCGTGAGTCTTGCCTCCAAGTGACGCAAAACAAGATTAGGTATGACCTTATCCCCTGCCCGCCTAATTATAAGAACGTTTTCTGCAGACCTCTGATTAGCATGTTTCGTCATAGCGGTCAAATATGCTTCCTTGAAACGTGAACATTTCTTTGTGAAACACCGGGTTTACCATATTCGTAGCAGTGACAAGGTATGATTATGTAACCCTGAGTTTACGTTGTGGCTTTATCAGTGTGGCATATGTATTACTTTTGTAGGCCAACAGTTTACTACCTAATGGCCATGGGACGGTTTCTACGAATTTCCTTAAGGAAGTTATTGAATGATTTCGATGGTGATTTATGCGTTTTGACAAACGGCACGGCAAGGCGAACACGGGATGTGGAAATAGTAGGAGCTTACTCATGTGCGCTGTAAAATGCCATAAGACAGCGTGGTAAAACTGGCGGCCCGCGGACCACATCCGGCCCTAAACAACTTACAACCAGGACTACGAAATTATTTGTTAATTTATTACTAGTTACTACAGACAAATATTGCCAAGAGAGGTTCCATTGTCCATGGGTCCAACTAAAAAAATATTCTTGTCCCGAGAGAAGAAAACGTTGGACCATCCTGCCCTAAGGATTCAATTAGTAAAATAATTACTTACGGCACACTATAGCACTTTTCTTTCCCTGTGCGTAAGCACCACGAAGGTCCACAGCAAGAGTGGATTTAAGGATCCACGGATTCATAACCTTGGTAGAGGATTCAGGAATATTATCCCCGTGTCTAAGTCCACGAAGGTGAATTGAGAGAGTGGAGGTTAAGACCCACGAATTAATAAACTCGATACGTGATTCAACAAAATTAATAGAAGTTTACTCTGTATGTAAGCACCATGAAGGTGCGTACGAGAAGTGAAAGTAAAAATTTACGGATTCTGAACCTTCGTAGCAGACTATGTACAGCTGAATGTCGCGAAGGCGCAGCTATTCATATCGGAAAAAGTTATAAATAAACGTTGTAGACCGTAATGAGGTGTCCGTGTATTTTGTGGCACGTTAGACTTTTTGTACGTGCAATCAGCCGTTTCTCAGAAAACTGATAAAGCCCGATTTAGGCGTCATGTACAGTAGGAGTTATATTGGACAGATATGAACCAATAGTTAGTTTAAGCCAACAGTACCAAATTTAATGAAAATCCGTTTGGTGCTCCGTAGATATACAACGTATGTGTGTGGACAGACGACCACGACTTCCCATACTGCATTTATTTTATGCACTTTATGCAAAAGCCTAACAAATAAGATTCTTTTAGTTAAAAATACATTTTAGTACCAAGTTTTAAATACTGTCGTTATTATTTATAGAATGTTTCCACGACCAACAACTGTCAAAACCGAAACTTGTTTGTCACCTTTTAATGGTGACCTCGAAACATGAAATTTAACCATAATGAGAGGATTAGCTTTGGAGATGAAGCATGTGGGTGGATAAATGAAGTTGCCGTTGTGATTTAATTTTGTACAGTTTATAAGAACGAAACTAAAATACGTTCCGTCTATTCGATGAAGGCTAGTGAATATTTTGTTATGTTAAATGATGTTATATGTTCCCATTGTCTTTATCCTAGGTACATGACTTAACTTTGAACTAAGGAAATTCATATGTAGTTTGTATGCAGTACGTAGATTTTCCAAGAACCATTTTATCGATTGTTTTATGTGTTCGAGTCGAGTGGTATTCAATAGCTTAGCAGAATCGTGCCAGAACATGCGAGTAAGTCGGACTGTTCAGTTTCCTGATATTTGTCATTGAAATGAACAAGTTTATGATAAACCAACATAACAAAGACTTATGAGTTACTTACGAGTCACACAGTGTGGACAAACATACGTATAACATACTATGTAAATGAATGATTCACATTCTTTTTTATCACTTGAGATTCTTAAGGTGATCAAGAAACTCAGCTTTTTCCATGGAAACCGAGGGTGATAATAGAATTAATTAAAAAGATTGTGAAGTTGTGAACCAGGGATTATTTACCCTCGGCGGTCATAGTATTCAAATGAACGAAATTGGCTTCGTACCTACCTACCTACCTACATGTCTTGCCGTTTAATTACGTTGAAAACAAAGTAAATGAATGCTAAGGTAAGTAGCCTAACCGTATGGTTCATAATCACCCTTCGGCAGTTGTTATTATTTAGTTGGTCATAGTATTCCACTACTTTCGTGAAACCCGATGGCGTAAATTGAAGGAAACCATTAAAATGAGTTTTACAGAAATAGGCTGTGAAGTTCTGAAATAATCGTCCTCAACACAGTCTTCACCATGAGACGTTGCATGTGCATTCATGACGAAAGAGCCAATTGTGTTCTGCCGTGCCGCGTTGTGTTTATTTGCGTCGTAAAGTATTAACAAAGGATTATTTTGTTTTGGCTTAAAACGAACTTAATTGTGCAATGGAAAATTCACGAATAAAATAGAATATCCTAACTCAAATTGCAATGGGAAACAGCACATTTCTTCACACATTCGAATACCGAGAGTCCATAATGTCTGCATTTAGAAGTTATAACCGCGTGGTACATTAATAATAATTGGGATATTATAACAAATTACTTTGTGATTTTGCTTCGCCCATTGTTTTTCACCATTTATTATAGGTTCAGTTCTATTGACAGTCGTTCAACATTAGGTCTACAAATATTGCTCTACATACAGTCAGATATTATCGTTAACAAAAATGGGTGTAATTCACAAACTAATTGGTAAGATTTTCGCTGTCGGCCACATTAGATCATACTTTAATGTGCGAAACAAACACCCCAGGAAATTAAAATACAGTTTAAAATAAACGCAATGTATGGGGCATCTATTACTGCCACATTCGGCCGAATAAAAAAATGGATTTTCATGGTCCACGCATTCTGAATTTCGACACCAGACGCAACTGACCGATGAGAGTTCAGTCTTCGGCTGATTTACCCCCGTGAATATACCACCCAGTATCCTCTGGAAAGAGGTTTGGTTGGCCCCCGAGCCGGTCTGAACTCGGTGTTAAGAGAAAAATTCCAGCTTCCTACGTGACATTTTGTTTTGTATTCTGTCAAATTTGAACCTTATTGAATTCTTTAAGTGAACGTAATAAATGTTAATGTAATTTAGTTTGTGTTATGTGTCAATCTATGTGGTCTGAGGTCCGACGGTAGTGAAGATTTCGATGTTGGTCCTTTGGATTTTAATACCGCGTGGATTTGTGAGTAGATACCAACGATTCGGAGGAACATACTGCCTCCACCCACATCACAAAATTCGTTTAGTAGGTTTTGAGATATACGTATGGATAAATGTACGTTACATCTCTGATGCGCGTTCTGTATGCAGGGAACGCTTATGAAGAGAGGTCCGGTGTCAAGAACACAGTCCGTTGTCCCTTATAGGCTTATTTTACAACAAGGACTTGTGAAGAAGAATGCAAACCTAATGTTAGTAATTCGGATGACAAAAACTATCTTTATCTTCTTTGCAGCTCCATTTCCTATTAATCTGAAGTTATGATAACTCAGTAGGGTGATTGGCTACGGTTTGCCATCTGGGCTTGGATTTCCGGCACGGACACATCTAAACGTAGGTACAGCCCCACCCAGCACTCAGCCCCCTGTCCAGTAAGTACTTGAGCTCTTTCCGTGGAGAGTAAAGTGGCCTGAGTGTGAAGATGACCGCTGACCTTCCTCTATGGATTGTCGAGATTAAGAAATTGTGGAGCTTTGCCTTCGTTATCACCATACGCCTTAATGAAATGACGCTTGGGTCTTGGAATAACTTTGCGTTCTGTCGTATGCAACAGCGACTGAAAAAGATTATGTATCGCTCTTGGTTTTAACTGTACCTACTTGGTTTCTAGCCACGGATCTCTCGATGTGAGGTTACGATTTAAGTTCTTGAGTAAATTGGAGCTCATAACTGCACAGTTGTTACACTGCTTATTATAAAGCAGAGTATGATTTGTTTAGAAATTATTTAGGTCAGTGGCAAAAGCACATTTACGTTCTTGTTTGAAATAAAGACATTAATTGTGCAGCCCTCTCGTTTTTTATTGCGAAAGAATAGTGAAACTGAAGCGAACGATAGACAAGCACAGTTCTGTAGCTGTCTTTAGCCTCTTTTCAGGACCGTAGGTTAACATAGAGGTAACGCAACTAACTTGTTTTCAAGGGCACCTGCTGTCGGGTTGCCGGCTGTATTGACTGAGATTTACCGTGATCTTCCTCAGAATTTTGAAAATACTGTCGTTATAATTTATTGAAATAGGCCAACACTGGTTCCGATTAATTTCATGATTATGGTCGTTATAAGTTTTATAACCTGTGTAGCTTAAATTATGTCGTGTAGATAAAGAATCAGTTGCCCCCCGTTCATCTTTGTTCCTTCGAGGCAGAAATTACATTGATTTATTGGGCCTACGTATGTTTTTAAGTATTTCTAGATTTCTGTTTGCTCTGGAAGCTTATTCAAATGTCATTTAAACCTACAAACCACAGTATCAACTTTAAGTACGACCTGCTGTAGTATTCAGTAATTCCGTTTTTTTCCCACGGTGTTTATTTATGAGTTTCGAACGATTATAGGAATTAAACAGTGATTATTTTCCTAAACAGCATAAGTCAGTTGATCCTTGGTTTTCCTTATTCCCTCCAACAAAACGCTGGGATCATAAAGGTTAATCAAAGTCCTCCAGTTGTGTATTTAACTTAAATTTAGGATCAGCGATTAATTTATTATCTTTTGGTTTAGTACTTGATATTTATTTTTTGAAGTGCATGAAAAACCTGGGAGGAAATTAAAACGCCTGCTTTCTTGAAAATGTTTGTCTGTGACGAAGCTAGCAAGAAATACAAATTAATTATAAATACACAGTTTAGTGGTCACTTTCGTTGCATAACTTCCATTAGATTTTGACTAATACATTAAATTATTCAGATATATATATATAAAAGTTTTGCACCGTTGCCATGTTTGTAATTGTTAACACATAAAAAGTTGCATGAAAATATATTTAATTTATTTTCATACACCTTTTCACATTCCAGGTTCCAATCTCTCATTAGTTATCGCCATAAAACGGAGCCCGAACTATAAATGTCATGTGATCAATCACTTTACTTTCTGCAAGAGAACAGTACATGCCAGTAACAAAAGCTTAATGTTTTACGGAGAACTGTTAAGACACGAAAGGACTCAGTACAATAAGTGGCGCTAGTATTGCGTACACGTGACGATCTTCGTGGCAGGAAATATAAGGCATAAAGATTGTCACATGAAAGTCAGTTGATTGAAAGTTATTAAAGGATACAGACACTTTTATGTTCATACCACACGGTCGTTTTTCCTTATAGAATCACGAAAGTTGGCTGAGAGTGCAGTATTGCAAATGTGAAGGAACATATGCAACGAATGGGTTAAAAATGTAATTCTTCAAGTGCGATAAGGGGACGACGACACGTGAAGCTTCCAGGAAAAATATAAATTGAACAGGGAAGCCCTATAGATTAAACTGTCAGAGCTACGAAGTTCAGCAGAACAAAAAATCCCTTCTCCAGACGGCCCTGTATGGCGCTGTGTTACCTTGAGTCGCAGTCAGTATTATGATCAAGGTAACAAACCGATGTAGGTGAATAACCTTGCCGGCGAAGACAAAAAGGTAAACTTCATAACGAGCAGCTCAATGTCAAATGAACCACATTTCGGACGAAATGTAACTCCGAGGTCTTGTATAATAAGTTACGGAATGCAGAACCGGTTGTTTAGGGCCGCGCGTGTCTTCTTGCATTACGACGCAGTCGTATTTCCAATGTCAGGAAACACTTTGTGGAATTACTGTGAATCGGTGCTCGAGATTCTCACTCATTCCGGCAAAACCCGCGTCATTTAAGTTGGCGTCTCAGACGGGAAAGGGTTAGTGTCACATGTTTTGCGCGTGCCCTACTTAGTACTGTCGTACAAAATACCATTTCTCTGTTTTACGAACAGTATGACGGCGTGCACGAGAGCGAATAGCATGTATGCTTCATGTCCCACCCGATCCTGGTCTACACGCGTCATCCTACCGCCAAGAAACTCCACCCTCTTAAATGCTTAAATATTAATCTGATGTTGTAAAACAGTATGCAGTTTGCTGTGTCTTATTCCTTATGATTTCATGTAAGTACTCTTACTAAATCTGAATTATATTTAGCTAAGATATTGATTCTGTTTTTCATATATGTGTCTTGCAGAGACTCCTGAACTTCCAAGTTGAAAATCCCATGCCAAAAAATTTGCCTAAGTCCTAGGCCATTTGTAACACTTCATAACATGCTAGTTCCTTACAGTTATTAATCTTCTACTCAAATTCAAACAAGAAGTGATATTTATGAGAAGTTTTGTGCATTTTGGGCCATTTGGTGCTACGTAAGGTATGCGTTTGACGTAGTGTTAAATAACGCAAGAATCAATCAATCAATCAATCATAAAGATCCATTTTAACAATATGTGTGTGTTTCTTATGTATTTCATGAGTTCTGCATGTCCTTTACTTTTCAAACTTCTTTACTAAACTGAGCTTCGAGTTCTGGTTCTGATATAATTTCTTCCTGATTGTGGGAGTACATACATATTCGGTGCGTAGGCCTGTGAAGCCTATGTAAGAGAACACAATCTATGGTGGTGATGTCTTTTTATTCCGGGACTTTCACTTTTTTACTTTGTCCGGAGATAGGGATTAGCTCTATCTAGTGGGCCCAACTGTGTAGGAACCTGAAGACGGAGATAATGTCCCATCTCCGAAACGTCGTTTTACGTTTTATATTTACTAGACGATGGATAATATCCAAGAAAATTTTTATTCAATTGAATCTTCACCATCGTCAAGAAGTTTTAGATTTTAAATACAATCTATGGTTCAAAATGTGTACTATGCAATGACAACGCTAGATGACAATGTTCTATGTTACAAGTGCTGCTACCATTAGGCTTCTTTTAGGAGTACTACGGGTGCCGAAAATACTTAAATAACTTCGCTGTTATTGTGTAATGCTGTAAGTTGAAAGTGAGGGAAGGGAACGCTGGAGGAAAAGAGGGAAGTTGGTAAAGTATAAGAGGGATAAAAGAAGTGAAGCAAGGAGATAAGCGATGAAGATTAAATTTCAACGCCCCTTTTTGTATTATTGAAAGTAATACTGTTATAAATTATTGCGTGGATACCGATTTTTCCATAGCGTATGTATTGGAGAGTCTTTCCCTTGAATTATGCACTGTGAAGACCAAGTTCTATGAAAACCAAAGATTAATTACGTTTTACGTACTAGAACACTGTATTCCCTTCAGCCGTAACGTTTTAAAATCGCAGGACAAATTCTAACATCTAATCAACTATTCCCCTTCCCCTAAGTTCTGAAGTTACTAATTCAACAGCAAGGTAATACACTTGTGGCGGTGTTCAATTTATTACTCTGGTCGTATTGGTTTGGCGTTTAGGTTGTGTTGTGTGCATGAGATTCCCAACTGTCAGCATTTTGAATGCACGGGAAAGAAGACTAGCCTTTGGTCAGACTTTGTAATCGAGTGAAATGTGCCTATGAACGGGACACACAAAACTTCGATGTGACAGAAGAGATAAGGAAAGCGATACTCCTTGGGCGTATCAAACCTCTAGGCCCAGAGTTTGGAGCTGATATTAGTTGATGACATGAAGTATATATTAAGCCACGCCAGAAGAATACAGAGTAATCGTATGAGAATAGTGAATGAATTGTGTATGTGAACATTCTGACAGTGTTTTTTCACATCGGCTTACTATTCAGACAAATATAAATTCCATCTAGACAACTGTAAAACAGTTTGTGAGCGATCATTATCCTTCGGATTCCTTAGAAGCAGGGAATTTTTTAACGAGCTGAGCAATTATCAGATTTTCAAGGAAGACCTTGTGCAGTGGAGTTTTCTAATATATTTCTTTCCCTTGAAAAGTAAAAATATTTCTCTTAATAATTCTAGTTTCTAGACTCACTCTATGTTATTTCCCCCCTTGCTCGCTCTACTAAGGCCTTCAGCGAACTAACACTTTTCTTCTTTCGGGTGTGGAAATGGCTGACTGATAGGTTTCGTGCTTAAGGTCAATCAGCTTCCCCCACTCTTACTCAGTTCGCCACTTCTCGTTCGACGTTCCGGAACAATTTATTAATAATTAATAGCAGCTATGTTAATTGCGTAACGGCCAGTTGAAGGCTGTTACAATATCCCACCCAACAGGTGTATGTTGTTATTGCCGTAATTTGTAAAATAGTGTGTCGCGTGTTAATTAATTTTCCTTGAACATAAAAATAACAACACAGTTCAGTTCAAACACGGCAATACTTCCAGACAGATGTAACTCCTCTACAACTTTCATTTCTGGTATGTTTCAAAATTATATTTCATTATTTCAATATATTATTTTATTTTCTACTTTATATAATTATATACACCTGAAGATAGTTCTTTTAGGAACTGAAACATGTCGTGAAAAATGATGGTCTAATGTAAATCGAATATTTCGATAAAGAACATCATTTAATATTTTAAATATTTTAAATGTTAATTATTGTAGTATTTTAATATTTAATAAGAATTCATTGTGATTAGACGGACAAGATTTAAACAATATATATTTATTATATCACAATATGACGCAACTTTACCATCTCACATACATACAAATTAATCACTTCAAAGATTCTGCTGTCCCTTGTGTTATATTTTCTCCAGTCAGTGTTTTAATGTAGTCTGTGTTATGAAAATCTTTGATACGTACGTAGCATAATGCAGTTGAAGAGCTTCAAGACCTTCTAAAAGCAATATTCACTTACGGACAGAGCTACCTATTTTAGATATTATTACGTAGTACGAACGTGTAAATTAACTGACAGACTTGTAGACAAACTGGCCGATTAACTAACTACATAACCAACAGACGTGTGAAATAGAGGACTACAGGATTTCTCATAACTTTGAGAAGCTTACGAATTATATATTAGGCCTATATGACATTAATTAGTGTTGGTATCATTTTTTCGGCGTAAATAAATGGATAGTTTTGACTTTTAACGATATGAATAATTTATTAAATAATAATTAATCACATTATTTGTAATTACATAAAATATAATATTAAATATCAATGCCACTTCAAACAGACATTTATCTCAAAAATCGAGAATGAAAAGAAGAAGACGACGGGGTGATAGTTTTAATAATATAATAAAAGAATGAGGAGTAAGATAAAGAGAGAAGAGGACAGAGGAGAAGAAAAATAATGAAGAAGAAATGGAGACACAAGAGGAGAGAAGAAAACAGCTCTGTAATCTCTGATATGGGATGCAACACTTACCAGATTCTGTCTAGCTCCTGCAGAGAGTCAATCACCCTTTGTTTCACAGCTACGAACAAAAGCTAACAGATGCAATGCCAGGCGTGCGGTCCACTTTTGGTTGGTGAAAGTGACAATGAAGGGGCGGTGGTAACACTGCTTCACCACGACTAATATAATCTCTCGGACATCCGTTAGTTTCTCCTGTCACTTCCGTAGTTCTAGGATATGCAGCCTATTTTTAAATTCTCATAATCGATATTGATTGAACTGAAGAAAATTACACCACATCAAAATTAGATATTTGGTTTCGGAACTTGATATTAGACTAATTTAATTTTGACTCTTATCTGTCTATCATAAACCATAATTTACTCGAGCTCAGTGGAACCTGATACAGGTAAATCTCTTACCATGGTTGTTTCACACCTTGAAGACATGTAGGCGATTGTGAGATGTTATGTTTTCACGAATATGAAGATGGTAGCCTTCTGGGATATTGGGGCGTAGTCTCGTAGAAGTTAGCAGACGTTTAGGAAGTTCCTACTAGCCTCCATCATCGCTCAAAAACGTCGACCAACTTCTACGAGACTAAATGCCGCAACATCCCAGAAGCCTGTCGACGTCATGTGAGCAACCGGAGGCAAATCTCCTTGGAGTCTTAAACCTTGCATTAAATTCAGGCAAATGTTCAACTCAACGTTTTGTTCGCTTTAATCCCGAGGAAAAGCCCTTTTATAGGCCACGGTTCATAGCGTAAAATTTAGTAAATTGTATTAGATACCGGTCTCATAACTAATGAACTAATTCCATCACTTCTGACTTTCAAACAAAAGTCTTTTACACATTTACTATACTTGTCATCCGTAATACATTTATTTTAAACCATTTTTCCATGCCTTGTATGTCTGTATTTAATGAAAAACGAGTTGAAACACTTTTATCTCTATGAAGTTTATATTTACAATACATGGATATCAATACCAATGTGGGATGGTAACTTGCTAATAATTCATTTGGAAAACACACTGTCATGCATTCAGATTTAAATATACATTTGTATTCTTTTATGTGTCCAAGGAAGGAACTGTCAATTTCAGCGATACTTTGTTTCAAAAGAGTAGAATTGGAGGCCAGCCCGTCTCGGAATTTCCTAACTCACTATCGATACTGCAAAGTCGTGAGATGGGAACAACTCAATCGGCATTCAGTGCTTGATCCTGAAGCTTTGTATGGTAATACATTCTTTTAATTTAACACGGGAATTTGTCAAAAATTGACCTTCATGACGACAGCACGAATTATTTTGCTGGGTGACGATAACTGATGAATCATCGTAATGAAGTATGTGAAATTTGTATGGTTACACAGTATGAACAAAGAGACGGAAATATTTATGATCAGGAGGGTGTTGAAGCATTTCCAATCTCATTTCCCTAAGAATTTGGTTAAAGGACACATTTCTCGACATGAGAAACGCTTGCATCATTAAAGGGGGTTCACCAGTTCTGGCAATATGGACGGAACTAAGAAACTGTAGGATGTCCAGCTTTGGGTGATGAACCTCGGGTTTTTATGTTTCTAAAAGGGCACAAGCTAAATATTTCAAATCCTTGGATTCTCTGTAACCACAACCATTTACCTATACGGCGCATATTTATTCACAGACTACGTAATTTACTTCCAGTCGCTCGACTCGTCTTAGTAAACTACGTGATGCATATTCACATGAAACCTTCCCGCTGACGGATAGACTGACTAAATGACGGACATCCGAATAAATTATTGATAAATAGACTGATTTGCTTAATGAAAAACTTTATAACTGTCTGTCAGACTAGCTGATTGAATGAGATCTGAGGTTCTTACGGTGGTGAAGGATAATCTGAAGATGGAGGCAGTATGTTTCTCCGAAACGTTAGTACACACCTGCAAGCCCACACGGAGTCGCTACCCAGAAGACCACTATCGATGATTAGCTGGCTAAACACTGCAAGTGACGTACTAAGGAACTCACCGTATAGCTGAGTTGAAGAATGGCAAATTACTTAACTGACTTTCTACTTCACAGACCGCCTGCCTGACTGAGCGGCTAATCCAATGACTAGCTGTTTACCAACTTTGTCCTTGCTGACAAAAACCCATACACTAATCGTAGATAAAGTATTAATACAGTGGCCTACAATTGGGTGCAATAATTAGCCAGTTCAGTCCAATTTCTGTATTCACAGTCTGTTTCTGCCGAGTAACATCAGACGTCCTGCATTTTCCTTCTTGGTCTTCCAAGTGGACGTATTCCAAGAGTTGCCCTTATCATATTTTTAGGCATTTCTTGTTTGACCCATACCAGCTGCAGGACCAGCCTACTACTATAATTCGACTAACATAATCATACTAAGTGACCTGTGTGAATAAGGACGTTCCTCGTTATGTAATATACTCCGTTTCCTGCTTACTTGAACTCTGCTGCCTCCAAATATTTGCCTTAGTACTTCTTCGGACACGTTCAGCTTATGTTCTGCCCTCGTAGTAGGACACCTCGTTTCACAGTTATACAAACTTTCGATAACAATTGTTTTATATGACCTATAGCTTAATTTGTAGAGTAGAGAAAACAACAATCATTTTGCATTGGCATCTTATAATTAAACTGATTTTAGGAAACGTAGACACAACGATGAGCATTATTATTATTATTATTATTATTATTATTATTATTAAGTGTTCTGTCTTACGACAGGTCCATTGCTCTGCCCAAACAGAGCTGTCCCTATTCTCGGCTTCTCGCTTTAATTCCTGGAACGTCATCTTCTTTCCTTGTTTCAGATCGTCGGTTAGGTGCATCTGTCTTCTTCCCAGTCCTCGCTTTCCTTCAACCTGGCCTTCGGTGATATCACTCATAATATGTCCCAGCCAGTTAGCTTTCCTTCGTGTAATCGCCTGCAGAATGTTTCTTTGCTCGTTGACTCTCCTCAATACTTCTTCGTTGGTCACTCGATCCGTCCACCTGATCTTCTCTATTCTTCTCCAACACCACATTTCAAAACTTTCAGGTATTTCTGTTCCTTCTTCCTGAGTGTCCAAGTCTCTGCTCCATACAGCGCGACACTCCATATGTAACACTTCACTAGTTTCTTCTTCATTATACAAAATTTTATTTGTAGAGGCAAAGGAAAACTGGCGTACGCCGGTAAAAGTGGTAAAGCTTAACATGAGAGTTGGATCGATTTCTAGATTCTTTTAAAGATTCTTTAGAGAGTGCAGAGGTTATTTTAGTGTCGAATGCGGTGATCCTGGTTGGGGTTTCAATACATGATTAACCAGATGTCACAATAATATTGCAGCACCTATTATTTTATGAAGTAGTGCTATGTAGTGTTATATGTTGCAACCAAAGATGATCACTTTATTACATAATTTACTTCGAACAATCCATGAATTATTTTGTGTTTCTGTGAAGTGTGTGGAATTATATGTGAGTACTGTGCACAAACTAATAGGCATAATAGGCCTGTGGTTATTGTTAAGAAATCTGGACGAAATATGTAGCACAAATAAGGAAATGGAAATATGCGCTATACACAGTTTCGATGGGGAAACCTCATTAAACAGATCCAAACGTAGATTGGAGATTAATATTGTAATAGATCGTAGAAAACAAACGTAAGAAATGGCAGGTTGAATTTAAATGACTCAGGACAAGCTCAGGTGGTGGCCTTTTGCGAAGTTGCAACAAGCCCTTGGGTTCATTAAAGCCAAGGACATTCTTATCCACTTCATTGTCAACTTAGAGTTTAACTTTGGATTACGATAAACTCCCAGGGCGATAAATCGCCCTGATGACGTAGGCAGTATGGCCTCTGAAATCGACCAGACTACACAGCGCAACAACCCAGAAGACAGAAATCTTCATAGTCACCGCTGTGAAAATCTCAAATCTTGTTAAGGCCTGTTTCCCTGCCTATAAACGTGTGCGTGTTTATATTTGCTGAATCGGAAGATGTTCTGAAATTGCCATTCGAAACGGGAAGCAGAAACGCCCGTCCATTTTACACGCATGATATCGCACGAGAGCTAGTGTCTGTTTCGAAGTCATGCCATTGTCTTTTTCCCATGAAAACTGAGTGGTTCTGGAAGAATGGCTAGAGAAAGCTGCCAAAGGAACCGTTAAATGATGACATATTCAACTTCGGCGTTGAGATTTCAGGAGTGTCTTGTTCTGAATGAAAACAAAAGGCAGTTTTAAATGCGGCATTTTGAGAAATGTAACTCTGTGGGTGAAACTTGACTTACCAACTGCCCAACCGTCTAACGTACTAAGTGACTGACTGACGAGCCCAGAGAATGACTGAATGTTGCATCATGATACGTATATGGTCTTAGTTTGAATATTCGACAGTTATTCACTCCGTAAAGAAGTGTTTTGCTTTTATGAAACTCGAAGTTTTATAACTTGGTTCAAGAAACCTTTAAATACGACCCTAATCTGAGCTACTAGGACCCAGTGCACATTCCTTTGGTTTTTCTAAATGTTATTTTAATATTATATTTCCCAAGTGATTATGCCTTTTTAGTATTAGTATTTTATACGTATTTATTGTTTTCTCACATCGTATGCCACACGCCCTGCTAGTCTCGTGGTTCTTGGTTTAATTATCTTAACTTCATTAGGTGATGAACGTAAGCTGCAAAGCTTCGCAGTTTCTCCATTTCTATATTACGTCATATTCTGTACGTCCAAATATTTTGTTTCCTCTGAGCATACACAAGCCACGGATATACAATTTTAAATGTCATTGTCGTCGAATTTTACGTTGTCCTGTCTACTTAAACCTCAATCTCTTGTGCTGATCGTCTTTCAAGCACTCGGTATGGAAATGTAGCGGTGACACAAAATTTTTTATGTTACGGACTGACCGAATACGAGCCGGATGCTGTTTTGATTGTATACAGTCTTTGTAAAATCATTGCAATGGAGAACAGTCACGATCGGAAATGAAGATATGGAATGAGGCACGGGCAGCGTTGATGTTTGCTGGCTTGTATAACCCAAGGTCACTAGTTTAAAACCTGCTGTATTATGAAATAAAGACTGATGTTTTAAAGTAAGATTGTTTAACGGTTGTTATGCAGGACTTAATAACATAAAGAATTCGAAGGCATTGAACATTCGCCCTGTGTTATCACGTGTCCACATGTCCACGTGTAATCGCTCCACCGGCGGGCTGTTCCGTAACTATAGGAAGGCCTACATAATTAGGTCAAGTGACACTGTCGAGACATACAAGCATCTATATTTTAAGTTTGTCACACACTCATTTCCGTAACTTGTTGTAGTTACTGTATTGTGAGTCATTCACAGTGGAAACCAGTTCCATAAAACTGGAAACTACATTTTTAGCATTTTATCGAAAAGTGTCGTTAAAATGAAGGTCACTCACAGTCACATGAAATGATTGTTGCACGGCTGTTGTAACTTCATAATGGAAGGTGTCGTTTGTTATCAATAATACATTAAATGTTCTACAGATAACTTTTAAATACGGTGCACCCAAGCATTTATGTAATGCCTGACGCATAGCTTCATTAATTCAGGCACCTGCATTGTTTGAACGCTCTGTAAAATGAGTTGGAACAATGGACTGCAGCGAAGCGCGTCTGAGCTTCCGATTATGAAACAACAGGTTAAATAACTTCAAGAACGAGCAAAGACGGGTGGCCTCCTGGCGGCTACTTGAAATCTAACTTTTTGTTTGATGCCAATAGCTAGTGAACCGTAGGAGCTAAGCAAGATATTTGGTATGGAGATTACAAACACTGTATGTCAGTGCTTCCGAAACCTGAGTAAATTGTATTACATTTAATCATTTTTTCCGCGCTCGCATGCACGTGGAGAATTGAAAAAATACGTCTACAATTACCGCCCCCCTAAATTAAAGTTAGTGAGTCTAGTTGTCTAGACTAAACTTTAGGTGCAGTGTTTTGCTAGCTATGGCGGTGTGAGGTATGTATCGCGCTGGCTGTGTTTATAAAAGGTAATCTTCATTATATTATTTTTAGTTTATTTAAAATAATATAATGAATATTCAAATCCTAATTTTTACTTCTCATGTATGTTTTCTGTGCAGTTAGTGTTTTACCTACAGTGGGTAAAAAGGACTTTGTAATAAGCGGTTTTGGGTAATGAAGGAAAACGTTTGGGAAGCAATGCTGTATACTGTCTGGTGGCTTCCACTGCCCCGTCTGGGAGATCAGCTGTTCTGTGCTATTTCTTGTCAAATAACACACAAGATAGCAATGGCAGTCACTTCTTACCTGTGCTAAAGTATGTTGAAATAACACTTCTAGAAATGTTTCTGGGACAACATTTTGTATAAAGAAGGCAACAGACAAAAGATGGCTGTCTTATGGGTTGTAGCGCAGTGTAGTCTGGTAGAAGTTTAGTGATGTTTCAGAGGTGCTTGCTGCCTCCATCATCAAGGCGATGACCCTTAGAGAATCATAGGAGTGAAAGGTCAGGACGTCTTGTTTTACGCTTCGTAATGTTCCTTAATCTGGCAGAACGATTTGGAATCCGTCACTGAATTTCATTGTTTCGCCGGATACTTTGAG
The DNA here is from genome assembly GCF_000696155.1 of Zootermopsis nevadensis. The sequence goes on along the minus strand of NW_019060000.1, from coordinate 95,785 downwards.
AACCACTGACCTAACAGGTAATTGCATTCTTCGCATAATTCGCCTTTGTTGCATACTGAATGTTCTATTAATAACGTGACTCTGCATTCTTGCGTAATAAATCTTGTTAACACTGCATACTTTATTGCTGTTGAAATGTCATCCATGAACTCCATTAAAGGCAGACATATTCAAAAGCTTTTTTTCCTTCTTCCTGTGGTACACGAGCAAAGCGCATCCTGTCTTCGCCCTCCGATTCCCACATGTGATTATTCAGCACAAATATTTAACCTAAACAACCTTGATCTTCCGTTCCTTATCTTAAATTCTGCAAAACTCAGTCTTGTGTTTGTTTGCAAGAAATAGGGGATTACATTCGACTGATAAGGACGGACACCAGATTCACCGATTTTCATGCGATCCAAATCATCTGTCGAATGGATGCTGTGAGCTTTTAGAAATTAAGAGTTGCCGGAGCGTGAAGCTGATCATTATCTTCTTCTATCGTTGATGCTTGGAGTATTTTCTCTACTCCCCTATAGGCAATCATGACGTGGGTACATTTACAATCCACGTTTTAATTTTAATTTACATCCTGTCGACATTCGTTGTGTAGTTACGTATATAAATATGTCTATGGTCACAGCACTGAAACACAGTTAAACCGATCTGATAAAGTGCATCGTTAGCCAGCTTCAGCCAGCCAGGCACTTGCGGCGAGCGTAAGCCTTAACCATCTGGCTAACAACGCCTGGTTGGCTGGAGCTAGCTGATGATGCATTTTGTCTGGTTGATAATCCTGTGTTACAGTGTATATTGAGTACCACCGAACCACGACAGGAAGACAGAAGATTTTATTTGTTTTTACTATTAGCCTAATTAATACAGCTATTTATTTATATTTATTTAGTGTTCTGTCTGACGACAGGCCCATATGAACAGGATCCTTCCATCCTTTTCTCGGACTGGGACCTGTTCATATACGTTCTTGGCAGATGATCCAGAAGTGGTTTGCCATTGCCTTCTTCTGTGTGTGAGTGGAGTAATTGTTGGGATGCCACGGAGAAACCGGGGAAGCCCTCGGAGGAAAACTCCGTGTTGCCTAGACCACGGCCTTGCCCAACACAAGTTATAAATTCGGGCACCGCAGTGTAAACACTTCTAGCCTTTAGAAAGGAATTTTGTCTAGAAACGATAGCAGAGAAATCTAAATAGCCTGTAAGTTCATGTGTGGTCAATATAATACAGAATATCATAACAGGGACATTGTTTCAAAACGTGGTGGAGTTAAGTAGGATTTGAGGTTTTTACGGCGGTGAGTAACAAGATGGCTAGCTTCTGTGTTTTAGCACCCTCTAAATTCACACAATATTTCAGTCACAAACCAAAGGAACACATCATTTTGAGACCCAGACGACGATATGTAAATAATGCGAAGATAGGTATCTGAGAAATAGCCTGGAAGATAAATGTTAGATCAATTGGCTCAATGATGGCCTTTCATAAACACGGCGATGAAGCTTCGTGATCTATAGAACATGGGATTTCTTGAGCAGCTGAATGATTATGACTATTCAGGGAAGTCTCCATACATGGAGACACTTCTAATTGAACTTCTGTTGTAGTGTAGAAGTATTTCTCGGAAGCTGTGACATTTATTGCTTGTGCTGATTGTGTAAAACATCAGAAGCACTGCGTGTGTCATAAAAACCAAACAATAAAATGTTACTGTGGCAGTAAATCATCGCTTTTATGCGCAAAGTAGAATGTGCCACAATTCATTTCCCAGGTGTTCCCCTTAGTTACTACACTCCTTACTTCAGTCTAATTTTTGGTCTCAGAATTTAGTTAATTTATGATTGGTTGACATATGCAAACGTGTAGTAGGCTGCTTTGGAAAAGGATAAATCTTTAAAGAACTTCGAATTGCTTATTTCCTTCATACTCTCCCACGGACGTGGTAAGGCTAATAAGAACTCTAAACTAATAATTATATTTATGATTTGAGGTTTTCACAGCGGTGAGTATGAAGATTTCTGTCTTCTGGGTTGTTGCGCTGTGTAGTCTGGTCGATGTTTACCAACGTTTCAGAGGTCATACTGCCTCCATCATCAGGGCGGTGAGTATGAAGCTTTCTGTCTTCTGGGTTGTTGCGCTGTGTAGTCTGGTCGATGTTTACCAACGTTTCAGAGGTCATACTGCCTCCATCATCAGGGCGGTGAGTATGAAGCTTTCTGTCTTCTGGGTTGTTGCGCTGTGTAGTCTGGTCGATGTTTACCAACGTTTCAGAGGTCATACTGCCTCCATCATCAGGGCGGTGAGTATGAAGCTTTCTGTCTTCTGGGTTGTTGCGCTGTGTAGTCTGGTCGATGTTTACCAACGTTTCAGAGGTCATACTGCCTCCATCATCAGGGCGGTGAGTATGAAGCTTTCTGTCTTCTGGGTTGTTGCGCTGTGTAGTCTGGTCGATGTTTACCAACGTTTCAGAGGTCATACTGCCTCCATCATCAGGGCGGTGAGTATGAAGCTTTCTGTCTTCTGGGTTGTTGCGCTGTGTAGTCTGGTCGATGTTTACCAACGTTTCAGAGGTCATACTGCCTCCATCATCAGGGCGGTGAGTATGAAGCTTTCTGTCTTCTGGGTTGTTGCGCTGTGTAGTCTGGTCGATGTTTACCAACGTTTCAGAGGTCATACTGCCTCCATCATCAGGGCGGTGAGTATGAAGCTTTCTGTCTTCTGGGTTGTTGCGCTGTGTAGTCTGGTCGATGTTTACCAACGTTTCAGAGGTCATACTGCCTCCATCATCAGGGCGGTGAGTATGAAGCTTTCTGTCTTCTGGGTTGTTGCGCTGTGTAGTCTGGTCGATGTTTACCAACGTTTCAGAGGTCATACTGCCTCCATCATCAGGGCGGTGAGTATGAAGCTTTCTGTCTTCTGGGTTGTTGCGCTGTGTAGTCTGGTCGATGTTTACCAACGTTTCAGAGGTCATACTGCCTCCATCATCAGGGCGGTGAGTATGAAGCTTTCTGTCTTCTGGGTTGTTGCGCTGTGTAGTCTGGTCGATGTTTACCAACGTTTCAGAGGTCATACTGCCTCCATCATCAGGGCGGTGAGTATGAAGCTTTCTGTCTTCTGGGTTGTTGCGCTGTGTAGTCTGGTCGATGTTTACCAACGTTTCAGAGGTCATACTGCCTCCATCATCAGGGCGGTGAGTATGAAGCTTTCTGTCTTCTGGGTTGTTGCGCTGTGTAGTCTGGTCGATGTTTACCAACGTTTCAGAGGTCATACTGCCTCCATCATCAGGGCGGTGAGTATGAAGCTTTCTGTCTTCTGGGTTGTTGCGCTGTGTAGTCTGGTCGATGTTTACCAACGTTTCAGAGGTCATACTGCCTCCATCATCAGGGCGGTGAGTATGAAGCTTTCTGTCTTCTGGGTTGTTGCGCTGTGTAGTCTGGTCGATGTTTACCAACGTTTCAGAGGTCATACTGCCTCCATCATCAGGGCGGTGAGTATGAAGCTTTCTGTCTTCTGGGTTGTTGCGCTGTGTAGTCTGGTCGATGTTTACCAACGTTTCAGAGGTCATACTGCCTCCATCATCAGGGCGGTGAGTATGAAGCTTTCTGTCTTCTGGGTTGTTGCGCTGTGTAGTCTGGTCGATGTTTACCAACGTTTCAGAGGTCATACTGCCTCCATCATCAGGGCGGTGAGTATGAAGCTTTCTGTCTTCTGGGTTGTTGCGCTGTGTAGTCTGGTCGATGTTTACCAACGTTTCAGAGGTCATACTGCCTCCATCATCAGGGCGGTGAGTATGAAGCTTTCTGTCTTCTGGGTTGTTGCGCTGTGTAGTCTGGTCGATGTTTACCAACGTTTCAGAGGTCATACTGCCTCCATCATCAGGGCGGTGAGTATGAAGCTTTCTGTCTTCTGGGTTGTTGCGCTGTGTAGTCTGGTCGATGTTTACCAACGTTTCAGAGGTCATACTGCCTCCATCATCAGGGCGGTGAGTATGAAGCTTTCTGTCTTCTGGGTTGTTGCGCTGTGTAGTCTGGTCGATGTTTACCAACGTTTCAGAGGTCATACTGCCTCCATCATCAGGGCGGTGAGTATGAAGCTTTCTGTCTTCTGGGTTGTTGCGCTGTGTAGTCTGGTCGATGTTTACCAACGTTTCAGAGGTCATACTGCCTCCATCATCAGGGCGGTGAGTATGAAGCTTTCTGTCTTCTGGGTTGTTGCGCTGTGTAGTCTGGTCGATGTTTACCAACGTTTCAGAGGTCATACTGCCTCCATCATCAGGGCGGTGAGTATGAAGCTTTCTGTCTTCTGGGTTGTTGCGCTGTGTAGTCTGGTCGAAGTTTACCAACGTTTCAGAGGTCATGCTGCCTCTGAAGTTTTTTAAAAAAATGGTCAGTTGGTTTAGATATTACTGGGGTCGGGGGACACACTATAAGCTTATGTTTACCTAGAAGACAATGCAATTTGGGTAAAACAGAGTTCAGTTGGTACTTTTTGCTTACGGTAAAATTATTTGTTTAAGGTCGACTCAGTGATGTTTCTTCATTCTTTTCTTTGGCGTTTGATTCAAGACAAGTCAACATTTCAAATAGACAGTATGCACTAAGAGAAACAAATGAATTGGGTACCGTAGTAATTCTGCTTAACGCATAGCTGAATCTGCTGATATGTCCGCCGTATGATGCGGTTTTACCTTGTAGAAAAGTACTTAAGAGAGGTATATTAAAATCTTGAACGCCTGTATTTTTACCATCTGTATCTTATTTCACCTAACATTATGTTTTTGAAAACGACGCTTCAGTGATTATGATATTCTCACGTCAAAATATGTGAAAATAGCTAGCTGCTTGAAGATCGGCAAATTGGTTGACGGACGTTTGATGACATCTCATTTTCATATAAAGCTCTTGTAAATAATTAAGTAATTAATTACTTAGCCATGTTTTATAGCTTCCATCTCTCGGTTATTGACAGATGACCTTGAACTATGAAAACATGTCCAGTCTCTGTGCGTTGATGTCTGAACGTCATATTTAATTAGCATCAGGGTGACCATTATAAGGCTTTGTCATGCGAATTTTGTAATTAAATTGATGTGCGTTTCAAGTGTGAAATCAAAGAGTGGAGTGAATTTTGCCTTCAGCTGTATGGAAGTTAATTATTTTCTAATAGCCGTCAGTAAGAGTAACTCGGCGTACAAGTGTTTAAACCACTCACTAATATAGATGTGCAGTTTGCGTATCCTCCACGTGGGTAACGTCCTTCATTACTCTGAAAATGGTAATTGACCACTGTAAAGTATGAAGATTTTGTTGCTGGTATGTAATGTCCTAAATACCCCTTAACGCATTAATTTATCTTAAAATGAAATACCTTCTGAGTACTTTTATTCTAAACATTTGTCTGGATCAATATGTCAGTAAAGTTACTGGATACGGACTGGAAATTCGGGGTTTGACTCCAGGCAGCAGCTGTTTGCTTTGCTTCCTTTGTCACTGTGTCCATACCTATTCAGGTCGTTATCCAAAAAGTAACGGGTTTAAACGGACGGAGCGTGAAACTGACAACTCAGAAGTTTATGACGAGTGAAGGATTACATCGAACTTCTCTGTATTCCGTCACTGTATGGTGCTTGGGCACAGGGATAACTTTACGTTTAGCATGAATTGCAGTTACTTACTAGTAGATCAAGTTATTCCGTTGCGACTTCCTTTCATGTACAGCCATTCTTACATTATTCATTCGACGACTGCAGTTGGCTCAATCAACTAGTCAGCCAAGTAACAAATTAATTATCTGAGATTTGAGGTTCTCATGGTGTTGAAAATCGACTGTGGTTTTTTCACGTTATGACGCTGTGTATAACAACGTTTCTTAGGAACGTGGGCTCTAGTCGGTCTTATGAGTTGTGACGACAATAATTGTCAAACCAGTTACGTTCATGATTTAGAGTTATTACTCACTGTTATCCTATCACCCGACGCTGTATAGTCTGCATATTGAAGGCGTCGTAAAACAAACCAAAAGAATGTTCCCTCCGTTTATTAAACTAGAATATTATTTGTCGTCACAAAAACCAGCTACTAATTTGTTTCAGTGCATTTCACATGTTTATCTATTTTATTATATTTTCATCCCTGCTTAAAGTCCCACATTTGATCTTTATCCGTATTTTATGTCATACATG